>LNAC01000079.1:1869491-1939284 GCA_002007465.1 Ailurus styani
TTACTTTAGTTTTTAATATTTTTAACTCTGAGTAGAGTTGATATACAACGTTGCATTAATTTCAGAGGCACAAATAGTGATTCAGCTTCTCTATACGTCATGCTATGCTCACCACGAGTGTAGCTAACGTCTATCATCATACGATGCTAGGATTTTCCTTATTTTTGATGACCTTGACAGTTTTGAGAAATGCTGGTTGGATATTTTGTAGAATGTCCCTCGATTGGGCTTTGTCTGTTGTTGTTCTCATGATTAGGCTACAGTGTTTGGGGGAATAAGACCACAAAGATAAAATGCCATTTGCATCACGACATATCAAGGGTATGTAATATCGACTTGACTTATCCTTGTTGAATTACTGCTGATCTCCTGACTGATGTATCATTTGTCAGATCTCTCTGTAGTAAAGTTATTCTTTTATTCCTTTCTATAGTGTACTTTTTAGGGAAAAAAAAGTCACTATGTGAAGCCTACACTTAAGTGGGAGTAAGTGAGGGGCTCTCCTTGAGGGCAGAGTATCCACACAAATTATTCAGAATTCTTCTGCATAGGAGATTTATTTCCTCCCTTTTATTTATTTTTCCATATAATTGAATAGTTGGTCTAGACTCATGGCTACTTATTTGTACATTGATTATAATCTAACACTAACTTATTTATTTTGTTTCTAAACTTGTTCCAGTTTTGGCCATTGGAAGCTCTTTCCTTTAGCTCCTACGCCCCTTTGACATATCCCCATTCAATTATTTTTAAAGCACCTCATGTTGGGGCACTGTAATATGATCTGGCTCATCCTGTACATTCTCTGACTTAGCCCTAGAATCAGCTATTTCTCAAAATTCCCAGTTTCTTTTGTTGAGAATGGTGTTAGAAACAAAGATGTGGTCACCAGGTAGGTTCATTGCTCTTGGGTTATCACTGTTGTTAGGTCCTTTTAGCTGGAAGAGCAAGAGAATATATATGTTTATACTATTTCATGTACTTTGCAAATATATAAATATTTCTATATGTATATAACTTTATTTATATTAAGCTAAACATATTCATGCTGTTATCTCCAACTCTAACTCATATCACATGGCTCATTCTAACTTCCTCCGCTTCCTCATCTGTAACTTCTACTCTAACATGAGAAAATTGACTCCCACCATTCAACTTCCATTAAGTTAATTGTTCATTTCCAGTATATATATACAGTGTTTTCAAAAATGTTAACTGATAACCTCATGGGAAACAACTTTACCGAATTACGTTTAGTGCTATATATACATTTTCTTTAGTCTTTGTTTTAGTCTCCATTCATTTCCAAAATCACTTAGTATCTTTTCCCCTAACCTCTTCAGAGAAATTACTTGATGCTTTTGTAATGTAATTCCATATTTTTGTCACAGTGACTTTCATTCTGGAATCTCCTGACCTGCTAAATGACATTTTAAATCAGCATATATTAAGGTTCATTATTTTTGCTGTGAAGTTCTGTAAGTTTTGACAAATGCCTAGTTTCATGTGCCCCGTAATATGTTACCATACAAAATAGCTTCACTAACCTAAAAAGTTTTTTATGTCTCATCTCTTCAGCTCTCCCTCCTCCCCAAAGCCCTGGCAACTACTGATATGTTCATTGTTTCTATACTTTCATTTCTCCCAGAATGTTACATAAGCAAAATTATACAGTGTACACAGGTTTTACATACTGCACATAATATATAAAGTATGTATTATAGGGCTTTTCTTTCTGATTTCTTTAGTTTAGCAATATGCTTTTAAGTTTCATCTGTGTTTTTGAAAGTCTTGGTGAGAGTTCCATGAGGAATGAGAATTCTCGTTCTAGCTCTTTGCCAGCAATTATTATCGCCAAGTGTGGGATTTAAGCCATTCCAATAAGCATATTACAGTATCTCATTGCTCTTTCAATGTGTATTTCCCTAATGACAAATGATATTGAGCATTGTTTTCAAATGTTTGGCACCTGCGTATCATCTTTGGTGAAGTATCTGTTCAGATATTTTGCTCATTTATTAAACTAGATTGTGCGTTTTCTTACTGCGGGGTTTAAGAGGTCTTTGTATATTTCAGTTACTGTTCCAGAGGTATATTTTGCTAATATTTTCTTCTAGGCTGTAACTTATTTTCTTATTCTCATAATAATGTCTTACACAGATAGGAACTTTTAAATCTAATAAAGTCTAAATTAACAATTCCTTATTTAATAAATAGTGATTTTTATTGTATCTAACAACTTACTACTACATCCAAAGTCATCTAGATTTTAATTCTTTTCTAAAATATTTAATTTTTACATTTACATCTGTAATCCATTTTCATTTAATTTTGTAGAATGTGCCAAAGCTGTGTCTAAGTTCTTTTTCTTTTCTTTTTTTTTTTTTTTTTTCATGTGGATCTCTGGTAGTTCCAGCACCATTTGAAAATTACTATCTTTTCTCCACTGAATTGACTTTGCTACCTGTGTAAAAAAATCATTTGAATATATTTGTTTGGGTCTATTTGTTAGATTCTATTATTTAAGTGTGTATTATTTCAACAGCACCACTCTGTCTTGATTACTGTAGTTTTATAGTATGTCTTGACATTAATTACTCTAAGTCCTCCAACTTTGTTCTTTTCCAACATTGTGCTTGCTATTCTGGGCTCTTTGCCTTTCCATATAAATTTCAGATTTAGTTTGTTTATATATACGAAATAGCTTGCAGGGATTTTCTTTGAGACTTCACTTATTCTATGAATCAAAGTGGGAAGAATTGACACTTTATCAATATTAACTCTCCCAATCCATTAATATGGGATATTTCTCCATTTATAGAGATCATCTATGAAAGCTTTCTTCAGTGTTTTGTAGTTTTATGCAAATATATTATATATAAATTTTGATACATTTATATCTAAGTATTTCAATTTTGGCATTATTCTAATTTTTTTAATTTCAAATTTCATTTGTTCAACACCTGCGTACAGGAAAGCAATGAACTTTTTTTTTAAAGATTTTATTTATTTATTTGACAGAGAGAGATTGACAGCGAGAGAAGGAACACAAGCAGGGGGAGCAGGAGAGGGAGAATCAGGCTTCCTGCCGAGCAGGTAGCCCGATGTGGGACTCGATCTCAGGATCCCAAGATCATGACCTAAACGGAAGTCAGATGTTTAACCAACTGAGCCACCCAGGTGGCCCTAGCAATGGACTTTTGTACAGTATCCTTTATCCTGCAACTGTTATACTCACTGATTAATTCAAGGGGTATTTACATGAATTCATTGAAGTTTTCTACATACATATTTTTTTCCCTTGGTGGATAAAACCAAATTTTATTTCTTCCCTTCAAATCTGTTTGTTTTCCTTTCAAATCAGTATAGATTTTTAGCCCATGGTTTCCAGTATGATATTGACTAGAATATTTCCTCAACTTGATAAATACTTCTCAAAAAACACCTACAGGGTTATACCATACTTAATTTCCAAGTACTGAATGTTCTCCCCATAAAATCAGGAACAAGACAAGTATATCTGCTCTCACCACTTCTATTCACTATTGCATCAGTTCTGGCCAGCAAATGAAAAGGCCAAAACAACAACAAAGCATGCAAAGCACACAGTTAGGAAATAAATAAATAAATAAATAAATAAATAAATAAATAAATAAGTTCTCTCTGTATATGCAGATGATTTGATAGTTTAAGTAGAACATCCTAAAGAACCTATAAATAATTCCAGGACTAAGTGAGTTCAGAAAGTTCACAAGAAACAATATAAAAAGAAAAATCAGTTACATTTCTATATCACAGCAACAAATAAATAGAAACCCAAACTGAAAAACACACTACCATTTACAATAGTTCAAAAATGGAAATGCTTAGGTGTAAATCTAATAAAACATGTACAGGGTTTTTATGCAGCAGACAACATACTGATGAAAAAAAATCAAATAAAATCCAGATAAATGAGGGACATTTAATTTCCATGGTTTGGAAGGATGAATATAGCGAATTCTCTCCAAAGGGAAATGCATGATTGAGGCAGTGCCTATCAAATCTCCATAAGGGGTTTTGTAATTATAAATGAGATTATTTTAAAATTGTATGGAAAGGCAAAATAACTAGAACAACTAAAATAGTGCTGGAAAAACTGAGGTTCTATAAACAAGCAAACAAAAAAATGGACCTCACACCTTATACAATGCCTAAATTCACATCTTATAAAAAACTAATTTAAAATGTATTGTAGACTTAAATGTAAAATATGAAATTATAAAACTAGGAAGTTAAATAGAAGGAAATTTTCAGGCCTTGAGGCATGATAAAAGGTTCTTAGACCTGTCACCAAAAGCTAAATCCATACAAGAAAAAAAAATCAGTTAATGAGACTATCATAACTAACTGAAAAATCCTGTTATGTGAATTAAAAGGCAAACTGGGAAGAAAATATTTATCAACCACAGAGGTGGAAAAGGACTCATATCTAAAATATGTAAAGAACTCCCCAAATCCAACCGTTAGAAAGAAAACAACAAAAACCATCCAATCAGAAAATAGATAATTAACAAAATGACAAATAATTATATGAAAATACGTTCAACATCACTAATCATCAGGGAAAAGAGATATTATCACATAACTATTAAAACAGAGCATATAGATTCTGGTGACAATACACAATTTTCACCAGACAAATACTGAGGACAATACAGAAAAACTGAATCTGTATTCATTCATTGCTGGTAAGAATGAAAATACAATAAACTCAGCCATTACACTCCTCTACTTTTATCCAAAAAGTGAAACCTACACAAAAACGTGTACTCTCATTTTCAAAAATGACCTTTCTTTATTAATAGCTAAAATGAGAAACATCCAAAATGTCCCCAAGTAGGTGAATAGTTAAACGATGGTACATCCATATCGGTGGACTATTACTTAGCAATAAAAAAGAAATGGACTATTGATACACACAATAACTTGGATCGCTGTCATGGACATTATGCTCAGTGAAAAAGGCCAGTCTCAAAGGGTCACATGATCTATGATTTTATTGCCATAATCTCAAAATTATAAAAACCATGCAGTTGCAAAGCAAATTACTATTCGTTGGGGGTTAGGAATAAAGAGAGGTGGAGGAATGTGTATAACTATTAAGGGGTAACAAAAGAAAAGTCTTTGTGGTGGTGATGCAATAATCCCATATGTTGATTGGAATGATTGCAGTGAATATATGCATTTGATAAAATGATACAGAACTATGCACACATATTGTATCAATGTCCATACCCTGTTTTTGGTCTTGTACTATAATTATTTAAGATGCAATATTTGATAGGGAGAGAGTGGGTGAGAGTATGTGGGATCTCTCTGTACTACCTTGCAACTTTTTTATATTATAATTTTAAAATGACAAGTTTAAGTAGTTGTAAAGTATTTTCATGATTTAAACTTTACAAAAGTATTTATTCATTAATTCAACAAATATTAATTGCCTCATTTGCCAGTACTATTTTAAGCAACAGAAATTCACCAGTGAATAAAGGAAAGTTTCCATTTCTGTGGAAATGGAAACTTCATTCTAGTTGTGGGGGGTACATAAAATAAGAAATTTAATATGCAGGTGATGTGTCAAGTGGTGACAACAGAGAAAGGGACAATTAATGATGAGGAATGGGGAGCAGAGCTTTATCCACTGTGATCAAGGGAAGCCTCTGACGGGGTTCCAGGACCTGAAGTAAGTAAAGGCATTAGTCAGGAGGCTATCTGGAGACATTGTTCTGGGCAGAGAGGAGATCAAGACCCTGAGATTAGAGAGAGATTGGCATGTTCAGCGAAGAGCAAGGAACTTGTATGACTGAGCTATGAGCAGAAAAAGATCGGAAGGAATTGGAATCAGAGTAATGAGCAGCCAGATTGTGTATAGCTGGTAAGAACTTTGGATTTTACACTAACCTAGAAACCCCTTGAAAATTTTTGAGGAAAGTGCAATATAGGTTAAAATTAAAGAAAATTAAGACAATTAAAATTTAACATTAAAGAGTATTACTGTGGTTTTAGTTACTAGATTGTAGAAAGCTTGGATGGATGGCATAACCCAAATATACCACCCAAAAATATACCTCATCTTTTGTGAAGAAAATACAGAAATTTGATTTTCCAGAGACTTGAAAACACCAGGATTATTAAACCTGTTTATCTCTTGTCAAATGTCAAGATCATCTATGTTTAAGATATTTGTCAGAAAGTTTCTTCACAAAGACATTGTGGTGCATAAATAGTTCTAATCTCTACAGATTCATCCATTCCCATAACAACATACTCCATATATATAACATCTACCTCCCTTGCATCTTAATTCTTTTATTTATTCATATATAAATACATATATATATATATATATAGAGAGAGAGAGAGAGAGAGAGAGAGAGAGAGAGCATATTTTATATTCTTTTAAGATTTTGTTTATTTGAGAGAAAAAGAAAAAGTATGAGTAGGGGGAATGGATAGAGAGAGAGGGAGAAGCAGATTCCTCACTGAGCAGGGATCATGATGCAGGACTTGAACCCAGGACCCTGGTATAATGACCTGAGCCAAAGGCAGATGTTTAAGCGACTGAACCACCCAGGAGCCCTGGAGCATATTTTATTTTGTAGAAACTGGTATTTATTCAGTAAATACAGATGAATAAGATAGGTATCAGAGGGCTTCTTGGGGAACCTAAATAGCAGTCAGTACACAGGCAAGAAAGCAAGAAAGATGATAAGTTGTTATAGTATTGGATTCTTAATTTTCATGATGCATAGTTATGCAAGTAAGAGCTCTGATCTACAGTTCCAGGTTACACATCTCATGGGCATTTTAACCTCAATATGTCCATATTCTTAGAACTAAAAGTGGCCAAGTATGGCTCAGGGTTAGACATTGAAAAGGAATCTCCAAATGAGGCTTCAGAGATGGACAGAAAATTGAACAGTGCATCACAAAAAGCAAGAACTTCACTTTGTAAGAGATGGGGAATTATGATAATTTTAGTAGAAATTACCATGATCATATTTACCTCAGAAATTCCATTCTAGGAGCAGAATAGAAAACCATTTGAAGAGGTATGAAGCCTAAGACCAAGAAAACCACTATTTCGATACTCCTGCCTAGAAATGGTAATTGCTGGAGCCAAAGGATTATTAGAGAAGGAAAGGGGTACATGGGGAATGGATAAAGAATACAACTGGATAGAAATTGAAGGGAGAAAAGTCAAGATTCAGAACTGTTCAGATGTAGCAGGAGGATGTGGGGACAGAAGAGTCTAGGCAGCTGCAAGGGTGTAAGTAAGGATGGTACAGATAATGTTATCATTGACAAAGAAAAGAAAAGACAACTTGGAGAGCAGGCAGTGATTGTGGGAAAAGCCTAGTGCAAACTCAGTTTGAGCACATGGTATGAAGTACACGTATGTGATTTGGGGACTGGAAATACGGAAATGAAAAGATCACCTTTATGTAACAAAATAAAGATTAGCAGATGCCAACACCACCTTTTTCAGTAACTGTCGATAGTTAGGATCCTGGGTTAGGTTAAGTTGTAACAGAGACCACTCTGGCTATAACAAAGTTAGTTTTTTGTTTTGTTTTCTTTTTATTTTGCCAAGCTGGGTCTCATGGAAGGTAGGCTCTAGAAATAGGCTTTGGTAATTACTTAGAAGAAAATGAAGGACAGGAAAAAGGAAGAGGGGGAGCAGAAAGGTGAGGTGAAAAAGGAAGAGGGAAGTAACAACAGCAGCTTACATATAAAGAAATCTAATTCTTTCTCCATCCCAACATTTTTTGGTGCCTTCCCAATATCAGCCCACATCCTCAGGGAAAAAGAGTTGTGCCCTTTGTCTTTCTGAGATAGCTTTGTATCATAACTAGATTTTGACATCTAGGTGCAGGGGTCCCAACCCTGCATCTTTTCTTAATAAAGCAGCTGATAATGATCATGGATCAGAATGATAGGGATGACGGCTTGTGCAAAGCAAAAGTAGCACATATTGTCACTGGCCAGCTCTGTGGAGATGCTATGGAAACATGGGATAGAGCCTGAGTCGTTGTTAAATGATGGATTAGTGCCGATCTCATTCTTGAGCTGACGTCAAGCCCAGAACAGGCTCTCCACTTCTAATTACAGCCTCCCTCAAAAGGCACTCTTTAGTTCTTTATTAAATGAACAAACTCATGTATTTGATTTGATTTCAACATGTAGATGATATCTAGTGATCTCTAGATGAGATCTGGTCTGTGTATCAGAATAAAGTATGTACTGTGCTGAAAATACGGCTTAAATGTGGTAGTGGCACCACTGATGGTGGCGAAGAGTTAACGATAATGATCTATCCCAAAAAGTGAAAACTTAAAGGTTATATCGTTGGTGACAACATCGTGATTTGATTCGCAAACATGTCATCAGTGCCCGCAGGAGAATAGGGTGATGTGCTAGGACTTTGCAATGCCACATGGTAGGCAATATACATGTTCTAAGGCGGAAACATAGTCCAAAGTCATGTAGAAATAGTAAGAACAATAACAATCGACAACAAACATGGACATTTTATAGGGACGAATACGAAAATCTATATTAATTACAAAATTAGAATACAAGGCCCAGAGGTTTTACATTAACAAAAATCTCCTTAGAGTTTGTCCCCAAGACCTCATAAAAATGTGCCTTTCCTGCCTTCCTTAGCTCAAAATATTTCTATTCTGAACAAGATTGAATAAGATTGTCTCGTGAAGTTTAAGGCTCTGAAAGCTCAAAGAAATTTAGAATTAATTTTGCCACCAGAAGTTCACTTCATTAGATACGTGGCAGACAGAGAGCAAGTGATGACCAGTACGTCATTGGCTCTATGTGCTTCTCACTGGCGACTGGGTCTTTGGGGCTGACAAAAGAATCACCTTGAACAATAGGCAGATGTTATACTTATTGGACATACTTAAAAAAATCATGCTGTATTATCTTTAATTAAATACAAACATCTTTCCAATCATTTCACTTACTCTTGTCTCCCTCTTCAATAATGGTGAGGTGGATATATTTTCCTTGGGGAAAACTATGATTTGTTGCATTCATTCACCAGTAATGAAAATGTTGGAGCACATTGACATCTTTCACATGAAACACATTCAGAGAATCGGAATGATCATACAAGTTTTTCCCAGGTTAGCACCCCCAGTCACCATACATAGGTTCCTAATGTCAAACTGGATGCAACTGGTCATTTTGCCAATCTCAACATCAATCCGTGTAGTGAATCAGTCACAAGATGAGGGATTCCTTTTATACCTTGCACAACTTGTACTTAGGCTTCTCAGATGTAATACAATGCACAACAAAGTAACACTTGGTGTCATAGTTAAGGTGAAAATTTTCTACAGTCTTGTCAATCCTGATGGCATCCATAAAACCAGCACAGTAGGTAGGTTATATCAGTTCAGACCTTGCATTCAATCTTAATGAACTGTTGCACACAGATCTTCTTTACTTCATCTGTCAGGGCAGGCTCAAGTCTGTTCCTTAGGAGAATGATGAAGGGGAGACATTCTGTCAACTTAGGGGAAATGGCAGATGGATGAGGAGCAAACACACTGGTCATTTTATCCATCATCTCGTGCCTTGGAGCTGCTACACACTTCAGATATTTCTTGGGCCCACAAACCATGGCTGTGCTAGGCATGGAAAAAGCCACACTTTGTTTTTTGAGAAAGGGACAATTTTAGCTCTCTTACACTTTATTCCCTGGGTGACCATTTTGACTTAAAATCCTTAACAGCTTAATCTCCAATTGTCATTGAGGCTAAAGATACTGTTAAAAAAAATACCCTGGTATTACATATGATATTTATTGCTGCTGTTTTAAATTGAACAAAACAGAAAGCTAGCAAAATTATTTAAAAGAGAAACTTGTTGAAAATATGGTCCACAGAGTCAAAAGAATAGCTAAAAATCAATTTGGCCTCACAGAGGACAAGAGCTTGGGTCTCACCCAAGATCCTGGTAGTACAGATTAATGGACAATCTATTAAGGATTTGATTTTTAGAAGAATCCATTTTATCCATTTTTTTCTTCATCCCTGAATTTCTTAGGTAATAATTCAGACACCCGGGAAAGAGAGTGTGGTGAACTGGTTTATTCACAGCCTGTTGGCACTTGGGTACCTTTACTGGTGGTCCCTTGAGCCTGCATGCAGACTTTTAACTACACAAGGTTGCTATTTTATTGTTTTCTGACTGTCAGTTTAAACTTGCCAAATAGAGCCATTATTCAATCAAGATTGTTTTGACTAGTCTTATCACACACTTAATTTTTTACGTATATGGCTACTGAAAACCTACAAGGATTTAAATCACTGCCAAATAAAATTCAAGTTTACTTGGAAAATTTTTAATCAATTTGTTTATTGAGCATCTACTATTTGTAAACCAGGTGTTATATCAAGAAGCATAGATTTTTTTTTTTAAATTCAGCACATAACACAGAATGTAAATGCTTTATTCAGGTAATAAACTGTGCTATTCACAAATAAAGAACATTAAATAGATATGCCTTCTAATCCGTCATATACTAGAGCTGAAACTTAATAAAGCCTTGCCTTCTTTAGCAGTACAGTAGAAAATATACTCGCACTGTGGTTGAGACTGACTATCTACTCACCAAATCCACTAGCATCTCATTCCTCTCAGGCACAGAGCTAGCCTTCTTCCCAGCCTTCTTCATGGTAACATGTGACCAGATGACTGAGTACTATGATGTGAGCCACTCTCAAGCTTTTCCAATAAATCATCCCTTGTGATCTTCCAAACACCTTTTCCTCCATTTCATTTGTGGATTGTGTTGCCCATGGTGATTATCAGAAGTCACTTATTTTGTATGTGGTATTGCATCCTTCAGCCTGAGTCCTTCAATGATTGTGTGGAAAAGATACGTTCTCATTCTCCAAACTATGATTAATTGGATTTTACGAGTGAGAAAAAAACTGGTCTTTTAATAAGAAAACTGAAATTACAAGATTTAATTATTATAGCATTCACCTTTCTTATAATACGAATTCATACTACAGGGGGTGGCTGAGGGGCTTAAATGAAATGATGCATGTATAGAGCTTAATAGAGTTCCTACCATAAACTAAGACCTGCAGTAAAAGTTCATTGTTATGAGTAGGTAAACTGTGTTTAGCTGACGAGGAAGGCAAAAACTATATTCAATTATTTTTCCAAAAGATTATTGGTATTTTTTCATCTGAATAAATTTGTGTCTGACTAATATTTTTTTAATTTTTCATTTAGGGTCAGTGCTGAAGTTTTCAGTATCTTTTATAAGTCAAAAATTTATAGTATCAAAGTGAACAGAGGTAGTCTTTTTTTCCTCAAACATATCTCAGCATTATATTTCATCTCTAAAAATTAGTATTTCCAAAAGCTCTTTTAGACCTATCTTATTTTTTCCTATATTCATATCTCCTATGAAAAACTCAGGGGCATCAGGTGGCTCAGTTGGTTGAGCGACCAACTCTTGGTTTTGGCTCAGGTCATGATCTCAGGGTCCTGGGATTGAGTGGGGCTCCACACTCAGAAGGTAGTCTATTTGAGATTCTCTCTCTCCTCCCCCTCTGCCCTCCCAAGTTTGCTCACACGTGAATGCTCTCTCTCTAAAATAAGTAAATAAATCCTTAAAAAACCCAGGTAGAGATTAATAATGTAACTATTAAGGGAAATGGATGTGAGAGTTAAAAATAAGTCATGTTGACCTTTTGTTCCTGAAACTCAGGCCACGAGTATTGAATTAAAAAAAAAAAAAGATGAAACAAAAATAAACTAAACTGATCTGAAGTCAGAGACTTTAATATTTTCTTAAGCAGCTTGGTAAGAAGAACTACAAGCCAAAATTCTTTGTCAAGTAGTCATTGCAAGTTTCAGGCTATTTGCTTACAATCTGAGGAAATATCTAATTGCCTTTATTTCTTGCCATCTAATTTAAGAGTGTTGGAGAGATGGGTGTCTGATCAGAATGTTGGCTTGGGTTGAATGATCCATTTTCCTATATATATAAGAATCTAGACTCCAAAGTGACATGTTCTATGCCAAGGTGGACAGATCCAAATTCTTAATCAATCTTCCATGTCTGTGAAATGTAGGTTTAATTTTTTTAAAAAAATAAGATAGACTTTGATGTAATTCTATTTAAGGTGTAGAAATTGGAATACAACCATGATGGGCACCTTGGTGGTTCAGTTGGTTGAGCATCCAACTCTTGATTCTGGCTCAGGTCATGATCTCGGGATAGTGGGATCGAGCCTTGAGTGGGGCTCCGTGCTCAGTATGGAGTCTGCTTATCCCTCCCTCTCTGCTTCTCCCCCTGCTCTCTCTCTCCCAAATAAATTTTTTAAAAAAGTTAAAAAAAAATGATCTAATCTTGCTGCAGTCATATGAGTTTGGCAGCTTGATAATCTCAAAAACCTTGGAAGTAGTCTCATGACATGGACTTAAGTATTTAATTGAAGCAATGTGTGGCCATAACCCTATTGCAGAGATTGAAAATGATGCTCTTTATTTAAAAAATAAAATAAATAAAATAAAATAAATAAAATAAATAAAATAAAAAATAGTATTTGTTTTTCTTTGTTAGAAAGAATTCAACACTACCTATTCACTAAGGTAGACATGAAAATGAAAGGTTGTACTTGCCAGCATCCTGTTTGAGTCTCCATGTTGTCTTTCTGCCTATAATTAAAAGAATTATTTCAAAAATACTGAACTCTTCCTATGTGTTTGCAGTAAGTTGTTGATGCTATGAATCCAGCGACTTTGATGCAAACAATAAAACCCCCAAATCCTCACGTGCCCCCTAATCCAGATAACAAAACAAAATAAGACTATTTTTTTATCTTTCAGTAAATTCACAGTCTTTTACATGGGGTAGAATTATAGCCTTAATATACTTTATGTGGTTCACCTAGAACATGATTTTAAAGTCTCTAAGGATACTATGTTCTCTGCAAGGTCACAGTGACACGAACAAAGCAGCCTGAATGACTAATGGAGAAATCTTTTGTGCCTCTGTGCAGATTCCTCAATGCAGACTGTTGGATTTGACATTGGAATTCAAAACAAAATCTGTTTCTGATTAGATATAATTAAAATGTTTGCTTTGTGTCAGGTACAAACTATCACCCCCAACCTCGCCCCCGCTCTGCTTTCTTAGAACGCATAGAGACTTAGCTCTTGTGTTTAGAAAGCTTACAGTAAAAATTTAAGTCATTTGGGTCACAGTTTTCTGGAAAACCAAACAAACAAGCAAACAGTCCGGGAAATGAGGAAGTCAAAATGATTGGAACTCTCTGTTAACCATTTGATTATGTTCATTCTGAATAAAATGATGTTGAAAAGTTTGTCTTCATTCTGAATACTAATTTGCACTGGGATGGTGGGTGAGTATCCTAGGTATGCATTCACACTCCACTAAATGGGTTGATTCTCTTAATGTGCAAGGTAAACAAATAGTGGGATCGCCCTGATGAAGTGAACCTTGGATTTTAGGGGTGCATGTGAGTTCATCAACTCTTCTTCCTAGCCTGGTCTATCAGCGCAGATTTTCACATAGGATTTCAGATCCTTATATCTGCACATGGTATGGACTTCCAAAATCTGGATCCCAAAGTTTCAGCTTAAAAGTGTGCAAATTTCTTATTTTCTGCTTGGTTTTGAAATTATTAAAAATTATTTCACATTTCCACCCTCATATGTGTGTGAATGTCCATATGTGGTCAAATCATACATACACTTTTAATGCAATAATTAAAAAAATATTTTTTGCTTATCCCATTACCTTTTCCTTCCTCTCCACTACCCTCTCCCAGTCAGTCCCTCAGAGCCCATCTTCACAGTCTCGTAGGCAGCCCTCCATCTTTCTTCTCATGCTCAGATAATCGTTTTAATCATGTAGGAATATCTATGCAGATGCATTACATATGTGATGTGTATTCACATAAATATGCATATAGATATAAGATTTTTGACCTCTATTTTAAAGAAAATAGAATACATGGTATACACATTTTGATTTTTCTTTTGCCATTCAACATAGTACTTCTTAGAACTCTCTCCAAGTTACACAATGGGATAGAAAGAGCAGGGGAGTGGAGAGAGGGATCTTGACTGGTAGGGCGGAGTATATTATTATCGTTATTAGAATTACCAGGATATAACAATACTAAAAAGCAGAGTGACTTCTAGTTGGGCATCCTGATTATAGACAATGAAACTCCTATTGCTTTCATCTAGATGAGTTGTTTCCACATCTCTCGCATCTATTTAGTGTACCGCGGTGGGCATGTAGCTCTAATTCATTATCATTAATAGCTGTAAAATAGTCCAGGATATGCATATGTGTCTCATAACTCACAATTGATCAAATTATTTTCTTTTTCAAGGACATTCACTTTTTGTTTTGTTTTCCATAGTTACTTCATTATTTTGGATTCTTATGTTCCGAGGTTCTTGTACTTTTTATCTGTCAAGAAAAGTTTCAAGATAAAATTTCTTGTTCCAAAAGAATATGTATTTTAATTCTATAGATATTTCAAGAATATTCCTGGAAAAGCTCTAACAGTTCCAAGTTTTCACCAGCAAAGATGTTCTTTCTCTCTCTCTCTTTTGTTTAAATTACTGTGATGGATATAAAAACTTCATTTAATTGGGATTTACATTTCCTTGAATTTTATTGAGCTTTAGTATTTTTTTCATCTGCCTGTGACATGCTTGTTTGCTTCTTTGCTCTTCTGCATTTACACATGTTCCTATTGTATTGTTTATTTTTAGTAAAAAATTGGGAGTTTTGGATATTATAAATTGAGTTCTGTGAATCAAAAATGCTTTTTTTTCCCAAAATAAATGTTTATCTCTAGAATTTATTCTGCTATTTTTTCCATTTACTTACTCATTAATTAAACACATATTTATAGAGTACTTAGTATGTGATGTGGTAAAATCCCACTTGGAAAATATTTTTAAAAGAATGAAAGGAAAAAAGGAGTAAATAAAAATAGTTTTTATACAGAAGAATTTTAATCATATTAATATAGGTCCATCTTTTTTTTCGATCCCTTGGGTTTCTAGTCTTGATTAAGAAAGTTTCTCCTATCACTAGGTAAGTAAATATAGGCTTCCAGATTTTCTTCCCATATTTTTACTTTTATTGTTTATTTAGATTTACATATGGAATTGATAAATACAATTTAAGATCGGAGTCTGTCACAGGTTGGTTCCCTGTTAAGCTGACTCTAAACTGAAGATTTATCAAACACAAATTTTAAAAAAGGGTGCTCTTGGGATTGTCACCTGTGAAAGTAGGATTGGGCCAAGGGAGTAGCTGGACTGCCATGATGTCTCAGTGAGGACTCCATTCAAATCCACAGAGGCTCCAATACTGGGATTTTTTTAAGTTCCAGCGAGGAGGCTGGTCCAGTTATTGGTCAAGACTGCTTTGGGTACGTGGTATAACTTGGCTTAAGCAGCCTTTTTCAACTGGGCAATTCCAAAGAAGATTGACAAGACTATCTGTAAGTAGCACTCTCTGCAACTGGAGTGAGGAAGGGAATCTGGAAGCAAATCATAGCATCCACTATGGGATCCAATCTTATATTCTAACCAGATAGGCAGCCAGTCTTACCTGTGCCATTATGGAATAATGTCATCGAATAAAATATCACATTTATCATATTTTAAATTATATTGACATATACAACAGGTATTCCATGGTCTATTTTCAGATTCTCTTCTTTACCAATTATATATTTGCCACATAACACAAAGGTGGATTTTTGGATAAAGGAAGAAGTGTCTTAAGTACATAGCTTACTATTTCTGTAAATCCACTGATTTACCACTTCCCAAATACTTGCAGATCACGCATTTTCCTTTAACTATAGATCTCTCCCCCTGATTTTAAGGAAATACTAGGTGTATTTTTTTTTCTTTGAACTTTGAAAACATTCAGATGTAGAGAACTTTACATGTAGTTCGTTACAGAGAACTAAACCTCAGGGAAAAATTATTTTCTTTTGTGACTGTGACTTGCCTAGGAGTCAATAATCCTGGAGGTTGATACTACATAACCAAATATGTTGATAATTCCTGGTTTATAATACAGGCCAGGTAGGAATGATACACTAGAAAATGTGAATTAGAAAACAACAAACTAAAATTGCTATATTGTCTAGCAAATATAAATCTTGACATTGACAGGAAAGCATTCAAAGCAGTCAAAATGACTGAAAATTCTGTTTTCATAAAAATGACCTTTTGTTTTACAGTTTTTGTCTATACAAAAAAAAGGTTGTCATCTTGGGGGGTAACAGTTAAGAAGCTCAGCTCTCACTGGACATTTCTGAATATAAACTTTTAAGAATAATAGGCATAACTATTTCGATCTTCTTTGTTATTTTGGATGATTATGCAATATTGAATAGACTACATGAATTCTCAAAGGCTTAGTTTCTCTATATTTGTAATTAGATACATATAAATAGGAAATTTACCTGAGTTTAGTGGAATCAGCTTAGAGAGTTTGGATACAAAGTTTGCATTTTTCTAGGGAAGGAAGACTGATAACTTCCAGCAAATGTTCTCATACACCCATGGCTCGAAAATGTTCCAGAAATATGGGGCGCCTGGGTGGCTCAGTGGGTTAAAGCCTCTGCCTTTGGCTCAGGTCATGATCTCAGGGTCCTGCGATCAAGCCCCACATCGGGCTCTCTGCTCGGCAGGGAGCCTACTTCCTCCTCTCTCTCTGCCTACCTCTCTGCCTACTTGTGATCTCTCTCTCTCTGTCAAATAAATAAATAAAATCTTAAAAAAAAAAAAAAAAGAAAAGAAAGAAAATGTTCCAGGAATACTCTCAGGATATTTGAAACAGTATGTTAGATTATTATAGCACTGGGCTTGGTATATCTCCACTAGCTTTAATGGAGAAAACATGTTTAATCTGTGCTGCTGTCTTCTAAGAGTTAATAGTTTTGGGGGGTGTACCATGTTCTGAGCATTCTATGGAACAGTCTGCATGAGTTATCTCATTCCACCTTTGCAGTAAGAAAAAGTAGGAGTTAATACCCCCTCACTTAATGGATGAAGAATTCAAGGGTCAGAGAATTCATATTACTTTCTATAGCCTTAAGGTTTGTACACTGCGGCATCAGAATCTGAGGCCAGGTCTTGAGCCAATTGAGCACTCTTGTAATCCTTGTGCTTTAAGGCCTTTGAGGACGAAATGCTGCAATGATAATGCTTTCCTGAACTGGAGGGTCTAGACAAAATCATAAGTAATCATGGATTTATAAATAATGTATTGAAACGATAAAACATGAGATTGGATTCTAACATCCTTGGGAGGCCAAGAAAGCCTAGTTAGTTCAACAAATACTCAGTGTCACTGATTCTGCCTTAATCCATTATTCTTCCCTCTGCAAAGTCTTTTCAAAAATTTCTCTCAATGAGGCAAGAGTCCCCATTATCCTCTGCTTGCTGTAAGGAAAATCCTAGATGTTAGTGATTCTGCAGGGTGCCATATGTGGGCACAGGAGTTTCTTCATAATATTAAAGCAACAGAAGAAGGCATGATTATCTTTGGGAGAAGAGAGATGAAATAAGAATAATCCACATATCCACAGCTTGGATACTCATAGACAGTCCTGTAATGGATAGCATGGGATAGTAAGTGGGTGGGAATACATGCATTATTATCAGGAGAGGCACCTGGGGTATTATAAATTGATGTAGTAAAATCCTTTTGGAAAGCAATTTGGCAACCTGTCTGAAAAGCTATGAAAACCTTTATACCTTTGACCCAGTAATTTCTCTCCTGAGAATTTATCCTAAGGAAATAATTCAAAAAAGGCAGACAACTGTGTGCATACAGTTGTTGATTACAGCGTTAACTCTACCCGTAAAAAGAAAAAAGAAAAAAAAAGAAAGAAACAACCTAAAGACCCAACAATAGAAAGATAGTAAATTATAGGTCATTAAGTCCAAAAACATCAGGTAACTGCTATAATTGTTATTATGAATACTGTAGCAGCATGAAAAATATACACAATGGAGTTCGTGAAAATAAAGACTACAAAATAATGAAGATTTTAAAAAGAGATTTGCAAGGATAAAGACCAAGGGAGATGGAAGAAAGCGAAAGCAGTTGGATATTATAATAGTGAGAATTGGGGCAAAATCAGTGCCTTATGTACATATTGTGATAATGCTATTAGCAAACTGTATGTAGATAGTCAGAACTTAAGGACCTGTGCTCCTAGGTCTTACGTGTTTATCCTGCCTCCACAGTACTTGCCTGGGATCTGAGACAAAGGACCAGTGGTTACCTGTATTCATTGTGCTGATACTTTGAAACCTGCCCTCGGTAATTTTGCTATATTGTATTACTGCTGGTTATTAGAATAAAACTACTGAGTCTGACTTTTTCAACTCCATTTACATTAAGTACTTTGAGTTGTTTCTTGTTGCATTATTAGCTAAATTCCTAACTGGGTCTCTAGTTTATCTACCTCCTGTTTTCAAAATGCAATTTGTGAAAGCACAAATACAAACCTGGACGTATTCTTTTATTTTGAATTATTCATTGATTACCCAATATGTGCAGGGTACTCTAAGTCTCTCCTCTGCTTACAGGAGATAATTGCCTTACACTGTAGTCAAGGAACCTCAAAATCCATATGTTGTCTCTTGAATCTCCTATAAAACTTTCCTTCGTGTAGCCAAAAAACAGCACCTGCCAGGCAAATACTCTCCATTTGCACTTTTTCATACCTGTACCCTCATGAGCCTAAAAATTTTACATAAGCCTAGAAAACCTCCCTTATATAGCCTGTAAGTATTTAAGTCCCATCTATGTGTCAAAAACCAGTTGGAGCCCTTTTTTCTACCAAAAGTCCTTTCCAGAAAGTACCCACCCTAATTGACTTCTCCCTCCTTAGAAAGTATATGCCGCTGCTGCTTAACATTACTTATATTACCGATCTGTATTATTACTGTACTCTCAATATTATATACTTTTACTGTTTGTAAGCCTTTCTTTCAACAATTAGATTGTCAGGACTACAAGGAACCAAAACCCTCCAATCCTTAAATAAGTAGGTGGAAGTAAGCAACCAATACACAGATATTAATTAAACGATATTGGTAATGTGCTTTAAAAACATTTGTCATTAGTTTTAGAACTCACTGAGTTCTGAATTCTACCAAACTTATCTAATACTCCCATGATAACACTTCACCCATGAATGGCAAAGCTGTAATATCATTTTGCACCTTATTTCCCTTTAAGAGGTGAGGTTCTTAGACTAAGAGGTATAGTGCATGTATTATCTCTTTTTGTACATTCTGAACATAAGTATAGTCTTTGTCACAGAGAGGTTCACTAGTACATTTGTTAAATGTATGCATCAATTAATCAACTTTGTTTCCTTTAAGGGTCTTATGTACTGACTTTTTTTAAAGCTTAATACCCTCTTGGAATAGAATTCACAAATAAAAAAATTACCCTACCAATAAGTAAATAAATATTTTAAAAAGGAAAGGAAGAAACAAACATTTCTCAAGGGCTTACTTTGTGTCTCGGCAGGTGCTTTATTTATTTTTTTTTAAAGATTTTATTCTTTTATTTGAGACAGAGAAAGAAAGAGAAATTACAAGTAGGTGGGGAGGCAGGCAGAGAGAGAGGAGGAAGCAGGCTCCCCGCTGAGCAGAGAGCCCGATGTGGGGCTCGATCCCACGACCCTGAGATCATGACCTGAGCTGAAGGCAGAGGCTTTAACCCACTGAGCCACCCAGGCGCCCCTCAGCAGGTGCTTTAATATACATTTTTTACTTAACAGTAATGCCTATTTCTAACAATAATAACTGTTTACTATTTACCAAGTAGTTTTTTCAAGAGCTTTCCCTGTAGAATTTTATTTAATTCTCACAACACCATAAAATATGTACAGTTATTCTCATTTGCCAGAGAAGTTTAAATTACCATTCAAAGATTGTAATTGTAGGATTTGGTGCTCCCAACCAAGAAGTCAGATAGTGTAAGGGCTAGGGAAATTAAGCTTTTCCAGAAGATGACAAATAACAGATAATGAAATTTAAAATCAATTTAATTCATTTATAAAGGTGAAGCCAGACAATTGAGTTGTTCCCTGAAAAGCACATGCTCATATATCTTTTAAAATTTTTCACTAAAATTGTTATGGTTTTATTGAGGCCAGCACATAAATAGATTTTAGAAAACAATTTTCTATAAAATTCAAATGATTGGATTTAGAGTGGTAACTCTATCTTAATGAAGTGTTACACCCTTAAAAGGACTAAAATAAAGTATATGCAGTCTAAGTTACTTTTCCAGTTCTTAAATATTTAGCATCATTTGATAAAACATCAACCTGTTTATTGAAAATCAGATATTTTTACAGCTTGATTTATTTTGTGCCCAGGGAATGTTATGAATCAGACTATTTATGAAGAATTAATCATAAGATTTATTTGTTCTCTGGAGTGTTGATAAGCGAATGTTTTTTTTTTAATCTAGAAAACAGCATTTCTGGACTTCAAGGAGATACTGACTAAGCTGATTTATCTATTTTATTAGAGGTTATAAATAACTAAGGAGATCAAACAGATATTTATTTGAAGTTCTCTTATCTAGTTGATAAAATGAGACTATTTTCTATCAGAATTTTCATAAACCAAATATATAATTGTGCCCTACAGAGCAACATAATTCTAGGTATATCCAAAGCCATCACAACAACATTTGCTTTGCCCCTAATGATTAGAAATTTTGTACTGATTAAAATAAAATAAATATTTTTATTTTAAATTAAATAGATATTGTAAAATAAAATAAATGCCCATGGGTTTATTCGATTCCTGTCTGAAAGTTGTTAAATGATTCAACTTCCACCCAGCCATGATACCTTGATTAATACACTCTTTGGGAAGGAGGCTTAGGATTGTTTATATGAACTCAACTGTTTTGTCTAAAAGCATCATTTGGAGGATGAAGAAATCTTTTCTTCAAATGAAATTTCATGCATTAAGCCAAAGGAGAGGTTTTTTGTTCCTTTTTTCCCCCCCTTTCCATGAAGATCCTGAAGCAACAATAAATTTGTCTGAACTGCCCTGCAAACAAACACAAATTAGTCCTTTTTTTTTGAGAAGTAAGTATGATGGCCATAATGCCAGAATGGAGAATTCATGTTTTCTTAAGTCTACCCTACCTCTGGCTTTCTTCTTTTGACCTCGAAGAGCTACAGTTAGTGGGAAAGAGAAGGAAAGAGAGATAAACATAGTACTCATAGCTGTACCCCGAAATACAGCACAAGGCAGTATAAAAACAACAGGTTCTGGAGTCAAACAGATCTGATATCATATTTTAAATTAATTTTGTTTGGCAAACACTCAATGCGGATCTAGTTGTACTCCAGCCACATTCTAAGCTCTTGGCTAATATTGTATAATCTAATCTTTACAGTAATTCAAATGAGAGTGGGACTTCCTATAGCCATTTTGTGACAAAGAAACTGAGTCACACAGAGGTTAAGCAACATGCCAGGGGTGCCTGGGTATCTCAGTGGGATAAGCATCTGTCTTCAGCTCAGGTCACGATTTCAGGTCNCGGGACTTCCTATACCCATTTTGTGACAAAGAAACTGAGTCACACAGAGGTTAAGCAACATGCCAGGGTGCCTGGGTATCTCAGTGGGATAAGCATCTGTCTTCAGCTCAGGTCACGATTTCAGGTCCTGGGATTGAGCCCCAAGTCTGGCTCCCTGCTCAGCGGTGAGTCTGCTTCTCGCTCTCCCTCTGCCCCGTCCTCTGTTCATGCTCTTTCTCTCTCTCTCTCTCTCTCATATAAATAAAGTCTTAAAAAAAAAAAAAGAAGCAACATGCCAAAACCACAAAGCCAACAAGTGACAGAGACTAGACCTGAGTGCTATGAAGTGTGCGCTCTTCACCACCATGTACAATGAAGCTCTATCTCCAATTCTTGGCCATACCACTTGGTGCCAGACCTTCTTGGGCACTTCACCTCTTTAAGCTTCAGTTTCTTCAGTTGAAAAACTGGAATCACACCCACAGTCACTGACCGCTATGAGTAGTCATATAACATTTTCTCATGGTCTTATTCCTTAGGAATATCTTCTCAGCACAGATAGACCCAGCAACTTTTCCTTCTCCAGGTACTGCCACACCCAGTCATATATATATGTGTGTATATATATGTATATATATATATGGAGGGTAGCCCATTTAACATTATTAGAGTTAGTATTTAGTTATTTAGTATTTAGTTAGTATTTAGTATTTTCATACACCTTTATATTCTAAAACATATCCTGTATTTCTTACTTATTTTTTACCTCTTTTATTAGATTAATGGTTGCACCAGGGTGAGCAAATGTGTATGACCTATTTCAAACTGTATCCTCAGCATCCACAGAGGGGTTAACATGTGGGAGAAATTCAGTAAGTATAATGTCATAAAAGGATGATAGAATCTTTTTCCTACTGTCTGTAACATTTCCATCAACAACATGTGTGGGGCGCGTGGGTGGCTCAGTGGGTTAAAGCCTCTGCCTTCACCTCAGGTCATCATCTCAGGGTCCTGGGATCGAGCCCTACATCGGGCTCTCTGCTCAGTGGGGAGCCTGCTTCCTCCTCTCTCTGCCTGCCTCTCTGCCTACTTGTGATCTCTTTCTCTGTGTCAAATAAATAAATAAAATCTTAAAAAAAAAGTGTTAGTAAATCCATCTTCATTAATAGGTATGCTATTAATGATAGCATTTCCTAGGAAATAGCAATATAAGTGATTCAAAAGAAAGACATCAAATGAAATCACAATTTTGCCAAAAGGAAAAAAAAAACAAAAAACAAAATAAAGTTTCAAAGGCATTTGACAAGTTTTTAAGTTGTTGAGGTACCAAATTAGTGTCTTTTCCCTTTGAGACAAAAAATGTGAATTACATGATGTTATGAAATGAAAATCACCAATCAATAAAACAAAAACAAGCTAAAAAATAACAATGATAAGGGTACTTGGGTGGTGCAGTTGGTTAAGCCTCTGACTCTTGGTTTCAGTGTCTCATCAGGCTCTACACTCAACTGGGAGTCTGCTGGAGATTCTCTCCTTGTGGTCTTTCCTCCATGCATGTCTCATTCTCTCTCTCTCTCTCTCTCTCAAATAAATAAATAAATCTTTAAAGCAAAATAACAATGACAGCAATAACAAACAATATCCAAAATCATAAAGCAAGGTATTTAAATGACATACTTCCAAAAGTATTGATCCTGTCTTGAGGGACATGAGAACTAACTCCCAGAGCCACATGATTTAGATGATCACTTCAGTCTAGGGAGATTAAAGTGAACAAAATCTCCATATGTGATTACCAGGTATCTTAAGTACCTAAACTTCATCTTAAATTGCATCCAGGAGACAAAGGCTTGCTCAACACAGCCACAGCTCACAAACACTCATGAATGGCTCCATATGACTTTGTCTGGAAGCCAGTGGGTTCATAAACTCAAATTCAGAACTGAATTACAATGAAATATTAAAGGAAAAATTGTATGTACTTTATACTTTAATGAAAGATTTTATAGGAAGCAGCCTTTTTTTTTAGTTTGGAGATTTGCATTTCTTAGTTTGGAGATTTATTCATATACATGGATATAGCTGGATGTGCAAAACAGCTCACTAAGCTGAGTGTTTGACAATATATTGACTTACCATGTTAAAAAAAAAGAAAAATATATGAAACCTTTCTAAAATGAAGAGTGAATCTGCAGAAAGAAACTGAAGTGGTTTTACAAAACTGGACTTGAAGTCAAAACCAAAAGATAAATGTATGTGTTTAAAATTATTTGTGGTCAAGCCTCTCATCTTAAATATTTGAAGTATTCAGGCCTCCAGGCACCTGTTCAAGTTTGTACTGATTCTCCCCCAGGCAGCTGCCTCACTTGCTTCTGCTTCAGGCTGGTCCTGAACTTGGTCCAGGATGAATCGTTGATGAACAAGTCCAGCTGGTGCTAAATGACAGGTGTTGGTTCCTGATTGGCTTTGGTGGTGTGGGATAATTCTTAAAGAAGGGAAGAAAGAAACTATCAAACACTTGTCCTAAAATCTACCTTTAATGTTTGTTCAAAACAAAATCATACACTAGAAAAATTAATAGGCCAGTATCAAGTTAAAGAATACCCTTTCAAAAATTCTTTATTTAAATTCAATTTAATTAGCATATACTATATTATTATTTTCAGAGGCAGAATTTAGTGATTCATCAGTTGCATATAATACCCAGTGCTCATTACATCAAGCGTTCTCTTTAATGCCCATCACCCAATTATCCCTTCCCCCCACCTAATTCCCCTCAAGCAACCCTCAGTTTGTTTCCTAGATTTAAGAATCTCTCATGGTTTGCCTCCATCTCTGTTTTCATCTTATTTTATTTTTCCTCCCCTTCCTCTATATTCATCTGTTGTGTTTCTTTAATTCCACATATGAGGAAAAAGTCATATGGTATATGTCTTTCTTTGGCTAACATTTTGCTTAGCTTTATACCCTCTAACTCCATCCATGTCATTGTAAATGGCAAGATTTCATTCTTTTGGATGGCTGAGTAATATTGCAAAATCTATAAAGAATATCTTTTCTTAATGAATGTAAAGTCATAGATAATAGTAGCACAGCAAAGAGGTGACAGACAACATTGGTGAAATTTGAGGCATCTACAATATTCTCAGAGAACATGCCCTTGTGACCAATGAAGCCTTGAATCCATGTAAATGAGCTGATCAAATGGTTCAGAGTCATGAAGAACTGCAAAAGTCATGAACATCCAGATTCTGGGTCCCTGACAATGCAGGCATGGAACAATTTCCGCAAGGGTATGAAGCTAAGAGCAGTGCCTCCACAACTAGATGGCCACAGAAATGCTCCCAATTCCATCCTAGAATCTAGTGAGACTTTTCTGGATGGCAACATGATATACCTCAGGAATCAGCAAAATATGACTCACAGGCCAACTCCAGCCTGTCTTGATATACTCATGATCTAAGAATGTTTTTTCCATTTTTATGTGGTTAAAAAGAATCAAAAAGAGAAGGATATTTAATGACATGTGAAAATTATATGAAATTCAAATTTTAATGGCTATAAGGAGTTTTATTGGAACAAAGCACATGCCCATTTGTTTACATATAGTTCATGACTGCTTTCATGAAAGACTAGTTGTGACAGAGACTATCATCCATAGAACCTAAAATATTAACTATCTGTCCCTTTATAAAAAACAATTTGTTGACTTCCGGCATAGCCTCCTACCAGCTGCAGTGATAGGAAATGTACTAACACACTCTGAGCCTCAGTTTCCTCATCTGACTACACAGTTATTAGGAATATTACATGAGATTGGGCGCCTGGGTGGCTCAGTGGGTTAAAGCCTCTGCCTTCGGCTCAGGTCATGATCTCAGGGTCCTGGGATCGAGTCCTGCATCAGACTCTCTGCTCAGTGGGGAACCTGCTCCCTCCTCTCTCTCTGCCTGCCTCTCTGTCTACTTGTAATCTCTCTCTCTCTCTGTGTCAAATAAATAAATTTTAAAAATCTTTTTAAAAAAAGGAATATTACATGAGATAAAGGATTGTAAAGTACCTAACATAATGGCAGCAAACGGTTGCCATTTGTTTCCTGGTGAAATGGAAGGAGAGAAGTATTTCTCGGTCTCTGTGTTGTGATGCTACATAATGGAAGTGACACCAGTCTCACTGAGGTTTCTGGCTGTTTGACACTGTATTGGATGCTCTCTCAGTCACATCTAGTTGCACAACAAAATACTATAGACTCGGTGGCTTAAACAACACAAATTTATTCCTCAGAGTCTGGAGGCTGGGAGTGCATGGTTTGAGCATGTGGTCAGGTTCTGGCTTGCAGATGTCCTCCTTTTTGTTACATTCTCACATGGTGGGGGAGAGAGAAGGAGAGGAAGAATGCACTCTGGTGCTTCTTCTTCTATGAGTACTTATTCCATCATGGGCTCCACCCTCATTACTTCATCTAATCCTAATGACCTGCCAAAGTTCTCACCTCCAAATATTATCGCTCTGGAGATTAGGACTTCAGTACATGAATTTGGGCAGAAGTGGGGCAAGGCGACATTCAGTCCATGACACATGTTGTAGCTGAATCCCCAGGGGCTAATCTACCATTTCTTCAGTGTGTGGCAGCATTTGATTTCACACAAGCTTTAGGCAAGAACCCTCATTAGGGGAAGCCTAACCAGTGAGGCACCCCCACTGAAGCCAAACAGAGGGAGTTATTTTTAGTTATCTCAGTGCCTAAAAGGTGTCAGTGTACTGACTGACAGCAAATAAACAAACAAAATATACAGGTTTCTATTCAACAAAGAAATGTTACATCCAGAAAGTCAAAAGCACCCCTGATAAGTATCATGCAGGGTTATGTAGCCCATCTTGCCATATTTCCAGGTAACCTACTCCTTAGCCAAACCCTATATGTCCAATGAACATGGATGCCAGGACACTTGCTGGGAATTTCAGGACATGAATGTTTTCTCTTCTATATAGTGTTGTCAGCAGATAGGAAACCTACAACTGCCTCAGCATGTCATTTCATGACTTGGGAATCCAACTTAAGGTGAAAGAGCAGAACCAAGCCAAAAGAATCAGAGAAGAATAAATAGTACCCTAATCAAGCCACATCTAGACCATTTCCTACCTGTGAACTTCTCAATACTGCAGAACTTAAGCCACTTTGAGTTGGATTTCCTGAAATTTTCCAACAAGGTAAATTAATTACTACAGTCAAGACCTGCCTGTAAGTTCAGGTTGATGGTGGACCTACCTGTGCTGCTGGCGATCCTATTATAGGCCAGCAGTCAGAGAATCAGGAAATTAACTTGGCAATGTGCTAGACTTTTATGTGTTGGGATCCATTCACAGTTCATAAAATCTCTCATATATATTGCTTAACAAACTTAACATTCTACTTAGTGTCATTGGATTCAAAGCTCTGTGCTCAAACACAGGAGATGCAAAGATGGATCTGACACGTGACTAGTCCTCAAGGACTTCGTGACCTCGTGGTGGAGAACAGCATACGAACTACACAAGAAATTAAAATAGAAGGCAGAATAAAGTGAGAGGCAGGCTCTGCACAATATTAAAGCCAGAGGAGAGTTATTGCCCCCTTTACATCCTCACAACAGCTCTGTGGGGAGATGGAGCAGAAGTTTTTATCCTCATTGTTACAGATTAGAAGATTCTGAAAGGTCCAGTGTAACTGGAGTAATTAGTGACACATTAATTGTGCTCAGAGGTTCTGGCTCAAAGCCCAATATTCTTTCCATTCTTCCAGGAAACTTCTTAACAATGATAATAGCACCATATTAAAAAAAAATGGGTGCTGTTTATTAAACACTGCATAAAAGGCTGAAATACAGGAACCAGACCTATACTGTCAAGGACTAAAATGAGAAATGTATAAGATAATAAGGACAAATGATGGTGAAAAACCAGAGGCAACCTGCTCCAATTAAGGGGAACCAACCACTCAGTTCATTATTGGCCAATATTGTCAGAGCTTTACATTTTTTTGAGATTCTGAAATCTGAAAATGGGTATTTATAAAGTATTTTAAGATTTTATCACAGCCTATCAATTCTTTCTTATATATCCTCCACACAACAGTCAGAATGATCCATTTAAAAATAAAGATTACCATTCCTCCATCCACCCCACATCTTTGTCAGTCAGAATTCAATCACAAAGCCCAGCCATCCTGGGTATCATAAGAATCATTAACTTATTATAAGAGTTAAATCTTACATAATGTGGGAAGAGGTAAGGATCTGAAGGAGTCTAAAAGCTGAAGTCAAAAAACCGGGGAAGAGCCACTGACCCATCACCTAATGCAATGGTATGGGTGAACACCTAAGTCCCTGTGAGTGTGTGTGTGTGTGTGTGTGTGTGTGTAAATGTGTTTGTATGTGCATTTACACACACACATATATACACATATATTTTTTCAGTAAGCACATTGTATGTGAAGTCCCAGGTTTATAATTCATCCAATTGTGAATATATGTACAGTTATTAAAACTGATAAATGTATAGACATACCTATAGTTAATGGTTATATCAGTATTAGTGCAAGAACATTCAACCCTGAGTAGTGGATGAAATTTGGACCCTGGCACACTAGATAAGCAGCATTTCCTATAGAGTTCAGTCTCCGCACAGCTCATTTCTAGGTGGAGATATTATATGTTTCACACTTAAAAACAAGCTACCAAACCACCCATTATTTCCCAAAGCATCATCACAGAGGTCATTCCTTATTCAAAGACCATTAATTTCCAATGAGGAAATTCATATCAAACAGTTAACACATCAAAGTTGTCCAACAAACCAAAGCACCTTGCCAACAATACCTAAGCTTTTCTACTTATTCAGTTTCTAAAGTTCTCTTGTTCACAAACTAGAGAGTCACACCATCTAACTGCAGGTATTCAGGCTTCCTAGACGATTTGGTCTCATGAGTTTTGTACAGTTTATTTCCTGATATTAGGAGGAGTGAGAAATCCCACTAAATCCCTTCTCATGAGATCCCTAGGATGTGATACTATTAAAGATCTGAAATAACACGGGGGCAGCCTCTGGAACAGGTTGATTTGATGGAGCACCACACTGTTCAAAGGGGATCTTAAGGGATTCTATTTTGCATCCTTCTCACATCACCTGATACAAAACATGTGCCTAATAAATATTTGTTAAATAGAATGAATGAAAAAGGAATATATGTTAATGTGCACATGGGATTCTCTAGAATTTGGGGCTTTACTTTCTGGTGTGGCTAAGCAATAACAGAATTTAACACCAATGCATTTTCCATTTTTAAGCTGACATGCAATGCTCCTCCAGAAAGCAGTCTGATCGCTAACAATGACCATGTGAGAGCACCAAGTATGCACAAGACACGGGGACACATTAGCCACTCTGTCCACAAAAATGGCATCCACGGGGTCGAGCAGCTCTCCCTTAATTCCTTATCTACTAGACACTTGATCTGAGATGTTAAACTCTCTTTAAGCAGCCAGGCCACTGTCAAGCCCAGCAACTCTGGGCTGGATCTGCTTTCAACTGTTGTGTTTTTACCTACACTGTGCTGGGCACTGCCTCCATCTGATACTCTGTCCACTACATGAAACACAAGACACACAATGAGGTAACAGAACAAACTTTGTCATATCTCTCCACAGAGAAATTTAAGAAAGAAGAACAAAGTTTGCATCTTTCAGATGGGTGAGAAATAACAAATTAAAACCTCATCTTGTCCCTATCACAACTACAAATAGAGAACCTATTAGAGAGCTCTAATGTCTTTGGACATCACATTACATGCATGTAAAATTTTATAACTGATTAGAACTCATTTCAAAACAACACAGGAATTTCTCCACAACTAAATAATTGGTACTGTACCTTGTGAATGACAAGAACAAAGACAAAAAGAATGACAATCTTACAGAATATGTGGGTAGCAGAGCAAAACCTGTTTATGCCTGTCAAGTATAACTGCTTCAGTTTTTTTCTTTTCAACACATTTGAAATTAAGTCAACATAAGAACATGCTGGGAAAATCTGTCTCCTGGGATTACTAAAGTCTAAAAAAAATATAACACAGGAGATTTGGATATATATAGATATAGATATAGATATAAATATAGATATATATTTACAGATCTTGTAGGACTGTTTGTCCATACTTATCTCCACAAGGATGACTGAATGAGCATGGCTTTAAAATCTCAGTGAGGCAGAATAAACATTTCCTATCTCTTCATCAGTTTTCCCGTCTGGATTATACTTCTTTACACATCCAAAAGTACACTTATTCCACCTTTGAGGTTTTTAGAGTGTTCTCTAAGATACTGATGTGTTCTACCATGTTTGTTTTCGGTGTCTATCATTTCTTCTAAATCACTGGGCTCCTCAATTTTGTCCCTTAGCAGCATCACCAGTTTTTAGTTCTGTATATTGTTTTCACTTGTTTGATTTTCTCCTACCTTTATATTTCCTCCTCTCCCTCTCTCTTCACCTCCTTTCCTTTTCCTTCTTTTCCTCTTTTCCCATCTTCATCATACCTCTTTCTCATGGTCTACAAGATCCTGCATGATTGGCTCTTGTCCGTTTCTTTTAACCACTGTCTCCCCATTTTTTTCCATGCACATATTAGTCTCCAGAATTGAACTAATAAATGTCCAACTTAGAACATTTATGTTTGCTGTTTGGCCAGAATGATTCTTTCCAAATCTTCTTTTCCATAAATTTCTATCACATAGGGCTGCACACTGTGTACAGCACAACTCCAGGGACAGCCCTAATTTAGACTATGATGTGATTGGTTTTCCTGGAGTTCTAGAACATGGCAGGCTGTTTGTCAACTCTAGAGAATTTGGTGTCTATATTATATTGTCAAAGAGGTCTTTTCTCACAACCATATCTAAAGCCCTTTTACCCATCCTGTCTTATCCAGTAACTCTTTATTTCATCATTGTATTGGTTTCCTTCATAACAGTTACTGGAATAAGTGATTATCCCATTAACTGATTTGTTACATAGTCATCACATCTCTCCTCTAAGCCAGAGTTACTTGTGAGTTTTGTGACCTGTGACTTTTTCCACCTTGTTCTAAGCTGTATTTTGTGAAGTCTGTAATATCCTAAACCATGCCTGATCCATACAAGGCCCTTTATAAATCAGTATTGAATAAATAAAAACACAAATGAGTAAATTTGTGAGTACATTTTCCCTGAACATATTTATTTTTCTTTCTCATTGTCAGGGTCCCCATTACAATTAGGTAGAATAAAAACAAGTCTCAAAATAACGTTCTCACCATCCAACTGCTGTGTACTACATTTCCTTAGTTCCATAAATCTTTCTCTTCTTTGAAAGCATGTGATTAAAATTTAATTGTGCCTGTGAAATATAGCTTATCAGTTAACACCATTTTAACATTTTTGTTGATGCACATATGTGCATCAACATATGATGCACATATGTGTTAATAATGACAAGATGCAAGTAGGGCTTGTGTGAAGTTAGTGTAGGATAGTGGATGGGGAAGAAGGCAGACGAGGGTTTACCAATGAAAAGATGGGACAACCCCACAGAGATTTTTCCACCTGGTTTATAATTCGAACCAAACCCTGACTGCTCACTGTTTAACAGGTGCTAAGACTGAAGCTGATGTTTGTGATGTCCTAAACCATATTCCTTCTGCCCAGTTGATTTCAGCACAGTGGTGGTGGATAGTTCCCTGCACTTTGTAGCTTTCCGTTAAGGCAGACTCTCTCTCTTTTGCTTTCTGCCTTGAAGGGCCATTCAGCCAAACACAGTCACAACCTAGAACTGGAGGACTAGAGAAAAGAATTAATGCCCCCTGGGAGCAACTTCCAGCTGTAGAGGTAAAGGACTTTGTTGCTAATGTTGTAGACTATTTCCATATTTGTTGAGACACTTGTGAAGTCCTTTCTACATTACTACTCAAAGGGTCAACTGAAGTGTTGACCCAGAAGCCACTAATGCAATGGATATTGGGTTTATTTTCCTGATTTCACCTTCCACACTTTCTTACTAGTGCCTTGGAATCTCTTCCCAAGTCCACGACCTGGATGCATTTGCTTTAGTAACTATTTCTGGGGGAAACCCAAAAGACAAGGACTCTAATTTTTTCTCCTCTTGTTTCGTTTGTACCCATCCATCCTCTTCACAACAACCTCCATCACAGTTCTGTATTGTTCAATAATAAATTCAGAACTTTTTAAGCAAAAAAAAATACGTAAAATAAACTCATTATCAAAATAAGTCTGTTTAAAAGCTATATACCCCAAATTTGAGAATTCTTATTTAAGCTATTTTATTTCTTTTGGATAAGCCCATTCCAACCTACACATGCACAAATTATATTTATCTGACTTTACAAATGAGATACTGAATAAAATTTTAGAAGCTAACAAATGAACTAAAGCAAGACACAAAAAGACTTAAATTTATGTACAGACCCAGAATTTACTACTTTCAGAAATGAATAAATTGTTCTTCATCTTTTTAGCTTTATTCCCTCTTTTATAAATTGGTGAGTAGGACATCCATCTTATACGTTAATGTTAATGATTAGCTTTAAAGCACACCTCCTTATACTAGTCTTCCGTGCCTTAATTAAAAGAAGAAAATACAAAAAAAAAAGTGCAATTGATTCCAGAACAATATGGATTTGAATGGGTCCACTTATGCAAAGTTAGTTTTCTGGTTTTTTTTTTGTTTTTTTTTGTTTTTTGATACATAGAGTGCAGTACTGTAGATGAAATGTACTTCTCTTCTGGGTATTATATTAAAGTCAAACTGAGAGAGAAATATACCATAGGATTTAACTCATATGTGTAATCTGAAAAACTAAAAGGATGAATAATAAAACAAAAAGAAGATTCTTTTTTATGATTTTCTTAATATTTTCTTTTCTTATTTCTTTACTGTAAGAACACAACTTATAATACATATGACATACAAAATATGTGTTAATGGACTACTTATCCTATTGAGCTGGCTTATGATCAATAGCGGCCTGTGGGGAGTTAACTTTCAAGGGAGTTAAAAGTTACACACATGGAATAGAGACACCAGGAATAAACCAAGATTATATAGTCAATTACTCTATGACAAAGGAGGCAAGAATATTCAATGGGAAAAGATAACCTCTTCTTTTTGAAGATAACCTCTTCAAAAAATGGTGATGGGAAAACAGGACAGCTAATGCAAAATAATGAAACCGGACCACTTTTTTACACCATACACAAAAATAAATTCAAATGGATTAAAGACCTGAATGTGAGATCTAGAATCATAAAAATCCTAGAAGAAAGCACAGGCAATAATTTCTCTGACATTAGCAATAACAACCTTTTTCTAGATAGGTCTTCTAAGGCAGAGAAACAAAAGCATACAAGCTCCTGGGACTACATCAGAATAAAAAGCTTCTGCAGAGCAAAAGAAACAATCAACAAAACTAAAAGACAACCTACTGAATGGGAAAAAAATTTGCAAATGACATATCTGATAAGGGGTTAGTATCCAAAATACATAAAGAGCTTATATAACTCAACACCAAAAATCTGATTAAAAAATGAACAGGCAGTTACTTGAGTGGCTCAGTCAGTTAAGAATCTACCTTAGGCTCAGGTCATGATCCCAGAGTCCTTGGATGGAGTCCCACATCGGTCTCCCTGCTCAGTGGGAAGTCTGCTTCTCCCTCTCCCTCTGCCTGTTGCTTTGCCTGCTTGTATTCTCTCTCTCTCTCTCTCTCTCTCTCTCTCTCTCTCTCTCTCTCTCTGTCAAATAAATAAATAAAATCTTAAAAAATGGACAGAGGAACTGAATAGACATTTTTTTCAAAAAAGACATACAGATGGTCAACAAACACATGAAATGATTCTCAACATCACTCATAATCAAGGAATTGCAAATCAAAACCACAATGAGATATTACTTCAGACCTATTAAAATGGCTAAAATGGAGAGGACAAGAAACAACAAGTGCTGTCAAGGATGTGGAGAATGAAGAACACTCATGCACTGTTGGTGGGAATGAAAATAGATGTTCACTGTGGAAAACAGTAGGGAGTTTCCTTAAAAAATCAAAAATTGAATTATTATATAATCCTACTATTGGGTACTTATCCAGGGTAAATGAAAAAAGCAACTTGAAAAGATATATGCATCCCTATGTTTACTGCAATATTAGTTACAATAACCAGGACATGGAAGCAGATTAAGTGTCCATAAATACATGCGTGAATAAAGAAAATGTGATACACACACACACACACACACATGAATATTACACAGCCATAAAAGGATGACATTATTCCATTTGAGACAACATGGATGGACCAAGAAGGTCTTATGTTAAGTGAAATCAGTCATACTGAGAAAGACAAATACCATATAATTCCACTCATAAGTGGAATCTAAAAAAAATGAATAAACAAAGAAAAAGCAGAATCAGAACTATAAATACAGAGAACAAACTGATGGTGGTCAGAGGGGAAGGGGGTTGCAGGTTGGCTAAAATAGGTGAAGAGGAGAGGGAGATATAGGCTTCCCATTGTGGAATCAATAAGTCACAGGAATAAAAAGCTGAGCATAAAGAATACAATCAATGATATTGTGATGGCAATGTTAAGAAGATAGATGGTAGTTACAGTTGTGGTGAACATAGAGCATAATGTACAAGTTTGTCCAATCACTAAGCTGTACACCTGAAACTAAAGTAATATTTTGAGTCAACTATACTGAAAAATTAAAAAATAAAAAAGTTGTATACAGGTTTCCACTGTGTAGGAGTGGAACCCCCATCATGGTTCAAGAGTCAACTGTACAACTAAATATATCAACATGGGAAAAATCTCCAAAATACAGATATGAATAAAATAAATTTTAGAATTATAATACGGCTGATTCATTTTTAAAACAAACCTATAATCCTTTAAAACTATATATAGATCTCAAAAAATCTCAAATATAAAAAAATCTCAATTTACACAAAATCTCAGGTATGTGATTTTTAGATAGACTAACATTGACAGAATGTGTAGTTAAGGAGGTTTCACTTTTTATTCTATATTCTTCCCCCAATTTTGTATTTTATGGTACTAAGAGCATCTATTCATGTATTTCTCATATAAATATTCCCAACCCTCTCTATATATAGAGCTCATGTGAAATTTACCAGTCTAGACTGGAAGTTCTGCACAAGAAGCTTAACTTTACTGTGGTACCAGACAAAAAGCAGAATTTGTTTGTCTTTTAGCTATCACAGAGATAGTGTGGTGCCTTGGCCATACTAACCACTCAATAAATTAGAAGTGATTATATTAATGATGAAATAAATATGTGATTGACTAAGTAGAGATAGGAAAGCTCCAATCTCTGTAAGATTCTGGTCTTATCATCCTTACAGCTGTCCGGAAGCATGAGATCCAGTATAACCTAAAAGCTGCAGGCAAGTGGCCTGAATGAGGTTCCGAAACCCTCACTTTTGCTTTCTATTTAGTGTCTGACAGTACTTTTCTAGGATTGTTGCTATGATGGGAGGTGGGGGTGGTGTGGTATGTATTCACTTGACAGTGGAAAGATAAGTTGGTTTTCCAGAAACATCTCAAAGAAAAGCTAAATGTCAATATCATTTTCATCAATACTCTCATGAAAGCTATTTGGAATAACAAATCTATTTTAGGTTTATGAAGTGCTTTGAAATCTGTATTACTCTAAGGTGATGGTGGTGATTAGAAACTGCTCGGGCATACAATCTCTCACATTCAGTCTGATCAGACTTGGGTTTTCATATCAAAGGGTTCAGATTCCTGGCTCAGTGTTCAATTAACAATACTGTTTGTCTATCATTCTTTCTCTTTTCCTTTTCACATACTTAATCTCCAGTCTCTGGGAAAGAGAAATAGCAAAATTTAATGTACACACACCAAAGCCAGAAATTCTTTTCAGAAACTCCTGAGAAAATCCATCATCAGATACCATTCTGGAATCATCTATCTTTTGACTAAAACTCTCAGAATTATGAAATAGTGATTCATAGAGTCAAGATTTGAATTCAGGCTACCTGACTGCAGAGCCAGTCAAGCAATATTTAAGTAAATATTATTCAAATCAGATAAAGCTTAAAATATTCAGTGAGAATCTGTTTCAATAAAATCTCTGTTCCAGAAGAAACTAGTCATCGTATATCTTTGCTGTACAGTGGACAGTGTGGGTAATGGTGGTCCTATCATCACTGATACCACAAGATGTTACAGAAAGGTGAAAAAAAAACTGGCTTCAAATCAAGAGGTACCACTCTCTGAAATATTATGCTTAACATCCCTTTTCAACATGATGAAACTAAGATTTGGGGAAGTGGAATAAATTGCCCAAATTCACACACCATAATTTGCATGTAGGCAGCCTATCCACTCTTCCAATCATATTGATTGTGCTTCTACTATATTCAAATTATGGTGCTAGAAATAACTGATATAGGTTAATCTTATCCTTTTTTTAAAAAACCACTTACTAACTCTCTCACTAGACTAACCAACATGAAATTGCATTTGCCCAAATAAGCCTTTAATTGAGGGCCAGAACTATGCTTTGTAGGAATTATAAAATTAGATTTAAACAGGGCGCAAGAAGGGAGTGGACCTGAGGAAGCAGAAAATCATTGAGGATTTTTGTAGCCAAAAGGAACTGTACACCTGTTCTTAACTATGGAGGAGTCCTGCGTGGCAGTGAAGTAACAATGATGCTCTTATCATGATAGTAGGTAAACATTATAGGATGCTTACTCTGTACCAGAAATTTGCCTATCATATGCTATCTAATGTTCATTTTATGAGTGAACAATCCATAGTGTAGATGAGTAAAGTAACTTACTCAAGTCACACAGCTAGTAAATTTCAGAATAGGGGCCACAACGAAGCATGTCTTATTCTCACCTCATCTTGTCGAGCTTTTGTAATATTATCAACAATTAGGAACAAAAAAAGATTTTTTATTAAGAGATTTTTCTCCTGATTCTGAAAAGATGGCAGTCAGTAGAAGTTGCAGACTGTAGACTTATGGGCTCAGGAAACACAAGAGAGCTCACTTTTCAGGACTTGAACTGACCTCAACAAAAGGAGTTTGTAACTGGACCAGATTGCTTGGTACCTGAAAACCTTGTAAACGTGTTCAGATGATTTTGTGATGGCATCTTAATTGAAGACAACCTGTTCCCATTAAAGACCTGGGGACTCTTTGAAGAAAGAACTTAGCACAGTGTATTCCCAATGTCTCTGAAGAAGATGGAACTAGACATATTTCTTTGACAGTCTGAACTTGATGTTTGGATGAACTTCTTAGTGAAACTCATTCTGAAGCCCTAAACTCAGGTGATATTTACATAGTCCATATTTTTCTTAGGTTTTTTTGTACATCTGCTATGATTCATACATTAAAACTTATGTTATTAATATCTATTCACCTGATGGCTCTCTACTCCTGAACTATCAGTACTTATAGGTAGAAACCTAATCTTAATTATCTATGATTCTACTCTTCACATGCAGCACCTTGCATCATCATGTCTTGCAAGTAGAAGTCCAGTACTAGGATTATTTGTTGAATTAATCAGTTAATTAGTTACCAATAAAAGGTGAAAAACTATAGCCATGACCAGTGCCTTCATTTGTTTCAATACTTTCATGATTTTATCTACTTTTAAAGTGTCCAGAAATGGCATCAGTATATGACTGGGCCAGGCTCATCCTTGTGAATCTTCATGGTAACAAGACCCAGAGTATGACACTGACAGTCTTTTTATGATTTCTCTACTATTCATGTTACTTGGCCTCTCAGGCTGTAGCACTCAGGAGGAATATGCTCAAATATCTGAAAATATTCAAAACAGGAGAAGCTGATTTATAAGCATTGGGATTTCCCTTTGAAAGGCTGTCATTCCCATCCATGTACAAGCAGACTTCCCATTTGGTTCACACATGACTAGGCTATCAGACTGAAACAAAAGAAACAGCTACACTCATATCTCACCATACTTGAGTCCTTTGATCCTTTGTTTGGATGGATGTTTTTTCCCCAAAGGAATTAGAGAAAAAAATTTACATCTAATGAAAACCACTTTCTTTTAAAATGAATAAATAAAATTAATGGCACAACAACTTTAAGAAAAATTATCATATATCATATATATATATATATATATAGTGTGTGCATATATGTGCATGTGGGTGTGTGTGCTGTATAGATGTAGCATGTTAGGTGCACACACTGAAGCAGAGGAGTTATTAATGCATTAAAAGTAATATTATCATTAAAATTATTCATATTTTAAAAGGAATTCAAAGAATATCTATACTTTTACTAAAAGCCCTCTAGACCTTTATACCTCCATTACATTATTAAATTCTGCGTTTAAAATTAACTAACTTGAATAAATGATAGATATACAGAATTAAAAAAAAAACTAAAGGATATGAAAGGTTAAAAGTGAAAAGAACTGTCATCAACATTAACTCTCCCTTCCCTTTTCCACCTCATATAGTCTCCATCCTTGGATGGAAACCATTGCCACCAATTCTGGACTTGGACCTACAGAGATTTTCCATCCTTATACAATTGGCTTCTGTCAGTACAATATAGACCCATCCCTTCTGTATATTTAAGTGGTCCATAATACCCCATGGTATTGATGTTATATTTTACTTTAAATATTTGTTTATTTGATGGATTCTCTACTGGAATGAAATTCAGTACCTTTTTATTGCGGGTTTATGTCTCTCAGCAGAGCTGATGCTCCCAGTGTGAACTGAAGTCTTTGACTTACTATAAACTTGAAATTACTGATCTGCAACAAAAGTATGGAAATTGAGTATCAGTATTTACACAACTTAATAGAAAATTGATAATGTTGGACACCTGGGCAGCATTAGACTCCCTACTCAGAGGGGAGTCTGTTTCTCCCTTTCCCTCTGCCCTTCCCCCCACTTGTGCATGTACTCTCTTCTCTCTCTCCAATAAATAAATAAAATCTTTTAAAAAAAAGAACATTCATAATGTTGCAATAGCTAAGCAAATATTCAGTGTATTTTATAAAAGTATCACTCTACAAAAAATTGTAGGGAAAAATATGCCACTGGTTACAGTTTGAGAAATACAGCACTTGGTTATGACCCATGAACAAGGATAATACAGTATAGGAAGTAAATAAATACCTGTGGAAAGAATAAATAATCAGTATATATTCTTTTTTTCAGCTTTATTGAAGTATGATAGGTAAATAAAAATATATGGTTATGTGTGTTTGTGTTTGTGTTGTGAGAGCACTTGAGATCGACTCTCTTAGCAAATTTCAAGTTATCATACATTGCAACTAATTACATTCACCATGATGTACCTTCAGATTTTCAGAAATTAGTCTTCTTAGAACTGAAAGTTTTTATACTTCAATTAGTATCTCCCTTATTCCCCACCTCCCCCACCTCTAGTAACCACCATTATACTCTCTGTTACCCTGAGTTTGCCTTCTTCTTTTGGATTCCACATGTAACTAAGATCAGGTGATATTTGCCTTTCTGTGTTTGACTTATTTCATTTAGCATAATGCCCTCTGAGTTCACCCATGTGGTCTCAAAAATCAGGATTAATTTTTTTAAGGCAAGTAATATTCCATTGCATACATATAGCGCATTTTCTTTATCTCTTGACTGATACGTAGTTTGCTTCTCTATATTGGGTATTGTGAATACTGTGGCAATGAACATGAGAGTACAGATATCACTTTGATATCTCATTTTCATTTTGTTTGGATACATACCTACGAGTGGGATTGCTAGATCATATGGTAGTTTTATTTTTAATTTTTTTGAGGAAAGTTCATGAAGTTTTCCATAATGCCTGTACCAATTTACATTTCCACCAACTGTGTTCAGAGGTTTCCTTTTCTTCACATCCTTGCCAACACTTATTATCTCTTTGTCATTTTGATGATAGCCATTCTAACAGGTGTGAAGTGATATTTCATTGTGGTTTTGATTTGCATTTCCCTGATGATCAGTAATGTGGAGCATCTTTTCATATATCTATAGAAACACAAATAATCCCAAATAGCTTGTAATTTACATATCCCTTTAAATTGCTTTCCTAGTAATTCACATTTTTATTATTTTTTAAAAGTTTTTACTTGGCAATAAATTTAGAAGTTTAGTAACAAAACAAACTGACCTTTCCTTAGATAGTTTCAGAATTACTGTCCTAGAATATTGGCTGATTAAATCAATGTTTCGGGTGCCATGAGACTACTTAAGGTTTTTAAGACTAAACACATTTAGCAAAAGGGAGAACAATAAAATGCTCAAGAGAGATAAAATGTTTATTATTATTTTTGGATGTATTATATTATGATCAATAGGCTGAAGTAATACAGTATCCAGTAAACACCAGATATTAAGAAATATTTGTAGAAACTAACCAATGGACATAATTATACTTTCCTAACATCCACTCACATCTATTATTTATAAATACATTGCTTTTATCAGCATTTTCATATGCAGTTTAAAGGTACATAAAAAATTAATTTTCTAAAATTCCATTATAATTGTATTAGCTTGCTTATTTGTTTTTTAAAGTTAACTGATCCATGTTTCTTTCTCTTATGTATTTATTAAAACAAACGAGTTTTCCTGAAAGTTAGTACATGTATGGGGGGATAGGCTGTGGCAATGTCATATGTTCCATTTTCAATGTTTTTTAAAATTTCTTATGTGCCTGAGCATTGTCTGTTTTTTTAAATAGATTGTGTCTTACATATACTGATTTATTGGTAAATATTTAATGAAGATTTGTTGACCAAATTAATGGATAAGCTAATAAATGAACTGTTATTTATCACAGAATGTTAATGAACTTTATATTCAGAGAGTAGAAGAATCACATTTTGACTTGTAGGAGTTAAACAGACATCTAAGACATACTTTCTTGAGGACTTTCGTTACTCCATTTTACTATATTATTAAGGTATCTAACAGAAATATGATAACAAATTTGAAAATCTCAACAAAAACCCAAATTATATTTTTACCAGTAGCTTAGAAAAACTGTGTATTAATCTGAAAATGTGAATAATCATTGATGTGATTATGAAACAGATCTGAAGGAATCAGTCCATTTCAATATTGAAGAACATTATTAAATCTACCATTAGAAGGGATTCAGCCTCTACTTAATAAGAATGACAATTGATCTGTTAATTATCATTCCTGTTTTCTGATTAGTTTGGAATGCACAGGTATGGAAATCTCCCGTCAATTAAAGCTTTAACTTGCTAACAATGAAAATAATTGCTAGGGGCACCTGGGTGGCTCAGTCATTAGGTGTCTACCTTCTGCTCAGGTCAGGATCCCAAGGTCCTGGGATGGAGCCCTGCATGGGGCTCCCTGCTCAGCAGGGAGTCTGCTTCTCCCTCTCCCACTCCCCCTGCTTGTGTTCCTTCTCTCACTGCTTCTCTGTGCCAAATAAATAAATAAATAAATAATAAAAAATAAAATAATGGCTAATCTAGAGACAGGAGGACTATAGTACTGACAAGTGTAAATTTGTAACAAATTTACAAATCTGAATGCTGTTTCTCATTAATGAACAAATATCTACACCAATAATACCTTAGGTAAGTAATGTGTTTTTTCTTTTTGATGCCACAACCTGATAGTGAACATTGTATATTTCTAAAATATACATGGTCATTCTAATCATCAAGTTTGGTTTTGTTTTAGAGTAGTTATGGGCTTAGCCTTGCTCTGTGCAAGGGACATAGAAAATCTTATAACACAATGTTTCTAATAACTTATAGGAAAAAAAGTCTCAAAAAATATTTAGATATTGGGGCACCTGGGTGGCTCAGTTGGTTAGGCAACTGCCTTCGGCTCAGGTCATAATCTTGGGAGTCCCGGGATCGAGTCCCTCTTCGGGCTCCCTGCTCAGCAGGGAGTCTGCTTCTCCCTCTGACCCTCTCCCCTCTCATGCTCTCAATCTCTCTCTCAAATAAATAAATAAAATCTTTGAAAAAAATTTAGATATTTATTTTCAACATATATAATACTAGTTTGGGCTTTACATGTATTAAAGTCTGTTGAAGAAAGAATGTAATACATCACAGGACAATCTAAAGATTAAATTGTGTCCCCACTCCCAAATTCATAAGTTAAAGCTCTAACCCTCCATTGTGAATATATTTGGAGGTAAGTCCTTTAAGGAGGTAAATGCAATTAAATGAGAGCATGCACTAAGGACCTAAGTCCAATAGGATTGGTTTTCTCATAAGAAGAGGGAGATACCAGGAATGTGTGTACACAGAGAAGAGGTCATACGAGGACACAGCAAGAAGGCAGCCATCTTCGAGCCAAGGAGAGAGGCCTCAGGAGAAACCAAACTAGCTGATTTTGGATGTCCAGCCTCCAGAACTGTGAGGAAATCATTTTATATTGTTTAAGCCTCGCCGCCTGTGGTATTCTGTCATGGCAACCCTAGGAGACCCACACATGGAGATGGGACTTTCACAGAAGTTTGGATGTTGGAAGGCTAGATAGGCAGGGGAGACCTTCCTCATTCCAAAAACAATGGCCCTCCATTATTTCTTTTATTAGGAGATGTCGTCTTCTTGCACTGAGGTGCTCAGCCAGAAATCTAGGATTTGTCCCCATGTCCTCCATTTTTCTTACTCTGGCATGAAATCTACCTCTTAAATACTTTTAGAATTATTTTATTTCTCCCCATTGTCACCATCACAGACCAGTTCCCAGTGCTGTGTCCCCCAGCCTGGGCCACTGCCTTCCTTCTGACTCCCTCCTATCCATTTCGCACTCCGTTTCCCGAGGGAACCTTTCTTAAAATAAGTGGGGTCCCTGTGTGCCACCTCTCTTCCATAAAATTTATAATCTTTAATTTTCCTGATGAAGATCTGGCCCCCACTTCTCTCTTAAAAATTCATCTTTACCAGGCTTACCCTTGTCCATTTCAACAATAATGAGATTCTTCTATTCTGTGAGGATACCACAAACTGTCCCCTTCATATCCCGAAACTAGCTGCTCTCTCTGCCCCTCTAAAGTTCTCATGTATGTCCTTTCCCTTACACGTCTGTCATACAACCCTTTTCTCTTCAGCCATGAGGCCTCCTGACCTGCCCCTAGTTTCTTTCTTACCCAGAGAAAATCAAGATGCCAGTTACTAATCAATAGGCATCCTTTCCTTTCTCTTCCTTAGCACTTATTTCATGTAAAAAAAATTACTTTAAGATGACATTCTCTACCCCATTGAAAATTTTAAAGGGTATACAATTACTCTGCTCACTGCTTCCTTCACACTCCTGGTTATTTGGTAAACTGCATAACACAATATATACTAATTAAGTAAATGAACAGTGACTTTAAAAGGAAAAAAAATGGATTTCCTTCCTAAGGAGTTACAGAGTGAGTTCTAATCATTTAATTCTACTCAAAAGAATAATACATCAGTTCATGTAAACTATAACATTGAGAGACCGTTTATATTTTTTATTATTTTTTAAAGATTTTATGTATTTATTTGACACAGAGAGAGACAGTGAGAGAGGGAATACAAGTCAGGGAGTGGGAGAGGGAGAAGCCAGCTTCCCCCTGAGCAGGGAGTCTGACTCAGGGCTCCATCCCAGGACCCCAGGACCACAACCTGAGCTGAAGGCAGACGCTTAATGACTGAGCCACCCAGGTGCCCCGAGAAACAGTTTAGATCCACATACAGATATGGACACAGATTATAGATAGATACAGATACGGATATAGACAGATACAGAAATGGATACAGATATGGATATGGATATATAGAGAGATATGAATACAGATAGAGATATGGATTTGGATACAGATAAGGATATGGATACTGATATGGATATAGATAGATACAGATACAGATACAAACACAGATATGGACTCTCATGACCATGACTGCTCCTGCCTGAAGTCTGGTTTTGACACATGACTCCTGATTTCCTACATAGGCACCTGGTACCGAGTTATGCTCATGGTGTTAGCCTGCTGCTGTTCTTCACACATCACCAAAAATCTGGTGATCCTTTCATTCCTTCTACCTCTACTTTTTAGGTGTTAACCAATTTACCAATTTTAATTCAGTTTAGTGATTTCTGCTGCTGGTGTTAAAAGGGGCTCCTGATTTCCAGATCCAGAGACCCTTCTCAAACATGCTTTCAAAAAGTATTCAAGGGCGCCTGGGTGGCTCAGTGGGTTAAAGCCTCTGCTTTCGGCTCAGGTCATGATCTCAGGGTCCTGGGATCGAGGCCCACATCGGGCTCCCTGCTCAGCAAGGAGCCTGCTTCCTCCTCTCTGCCTGCCTCTCTTCCTACTTGTGATCTCTTTCTCTGTGTCAAATAAATAAATAAGAAATAAAATCTTAAAAAAAAATAAAAAAATAAAAAAAATAAAAAATAAAAAAGTATTCAATTTATCATTCTCATATTTTGACTTTCTTTTTCTCTTCTGTGTTTCTCATCCTCCTTTCACTTGCTCTCACTTTCTTTACGCTTCACCTCACTTCCTGAAAGATCAGTCTATACTCTATTTCTACTGGATCATAAGATACATGGAAAAGTAAAAATCGTGTTTCATGAGATGAAAAGAAATTTAAGACCCGATTTTCAGGGTCTTATAACATGTCAAAGGAAGCTCTAATTTATTATCTTCTCTATCATTATTTTAATCAATCAAAGATAGATACATGGGGAACCAGCAAGCTAAACTTTCTCACTAGCAACCTGGAATTCAACAACTGAAAAATACAAGAATTGTGATACGTTGGGTGGTCTTGGGTGAGGTTTAGATGTGAGATTAAATTGAAGTTTTCTATTACCTCCCAAAGAGTTCTAGACATTGGGACATGCCTATGTTCCAAACACCCTGTCAACCACAAGAAAAATTACAATCTGGTGCATAAACCCAGCTGCAAACAGATAAAGAGCATCTTACAGCATGGTTTCCCTGCCTGTCGTTGAAAACCAGGTTCTCAGCTTTGACTCATGTAGGTCATTGGAGATGAGGGAGCCAACAGCCCTTCCAACCTGACCATGAGATAAGGAGCTCCAGAGAAAGGAATAGAGGTTGACTCAGTGTTGCCTTGGAGGTGGTCATGAACAATCCAGTCTACATCTTCTGAGTAAGTAAGGATAAAAGGTCTCCAGAATTTCTGCAAAAGGTGAGGTAGTGACAAAATGCTTCTTGTTTATAGGCTGATACTGGAATATGAAGAGAATAGGGAAGATTTCCTCTGGTACGGGTAAAAGTAAGTTTAGCTCTGCATCTTACAAAGAATGGAAAAAAGATATTAACTTAAATGGCAATGTAGAGGGAGGTAGGAAAGTGATTGAAGTTGCAGCCTGGAAAAAAGCCAACATTCAAAGGTTGGGATAAGAAAGATACGTTAAGGGGTGCCTGGGTGGCTCAGTGGGTTAAAGCCTCAGCCTTCGTCTCAGGTCATGATTTCAGGGTCCTGGGATCCAGCCCCTCAATGGGCTCCCTACTCGGCAGGGAGCCTGCTTCCTCCTCTCTCTGCCTGCCTGTCTGCCTACTTGTGATCTCTCTCTCTCTCTCTGTCAAATAAATAAATAAAATCTTTAAAAAAGAAAGAAAGATATGTTAATAATGGGGTGGAATATTGACCATGCAAAGTTTTATCTTTCTAATTAAACTTTTATTAAAATTAAATACTTCAGTATTAAAGAAGATTGATATTGATAAGAATGGCATTGATAAAAATTACTACTTAAGAAAAGAAATTTACGGGTGCCTGGGTGGCTCAGTGGGTTAAAGCCTCTGCCTTCGGCTCAGGTCATGATCTCAGGGTCCTGGGATCGAGGCCCCCATCGGGCTCTCTGCTCAGCAGGGAGCCTGCTTCCTCCTCTCTCTCTGCCTGCCTCTCTGCCTACTTGCAATCTGATCTCTCTCTCTCTGTGTCAAATAAATAAATAAAATCTTAAAAAAAAAAGAAAAGAAATTTAGATCAAACAATGTTCTTTAGAGTGTGTGAAAATATGTTTACTGAGAGAGCCTGGGTGAGAGTTACTGATCTTGCTAAGTGCAGTACATGATGTTATTTAATAAAGCAAACAGGTGTTAAAACACAGTTGTCCCTGCTGCCTCAGGAAATCTCACACCCACAGTTGAAGATGTTAAACTCAATTTTGAGTCTTTAATTCATATTTGCAAAATTATTACTTGAACTTCTTTAGCTTTCTGTTAGCATTGCTTAAGAAAAATAATTACTAGGTACCTGAATAAACACAAAGATATTAAAGAATCATTAAATAATATGCTGGAAAATAATGGGACAAATATTTTATTTTTTAAAACAGAAAATTATGCAGGTAAATCAAATATTTTAGTGTGAATGGAATCCCAAGTAATGCTATTGTCTTCAAATACTATTTGCAGGAGAGTTGACACAGTTTCCAAAGGTGGAACACCTGGAGTTTCTTAGGTTGTTATATGGTTTAGGGTATAGTTGTGGCTACCATATTTGAGACCCCAAATAACAATGGCTTAAACAAAACAATTTATTTCTCTCCCACAGGAATCTGGGCCACACAATGGGGGCATCATGACATCGACAACCAACCCTCTTTCATCTACTTGCTTTGCAGTCCTTGGGTATTGTCCACATCCTCATGCTCCAAAATAACTCACAAGCATTCCAGCCAGTGTAGAGGGGGAAAGGTAAGAGGCCATGCACCTCTTTTTCAAGGCATGACTTTGTTCTGATATTCCATGTGGCAGAGTTGACTAACATGGACATACCAGACTACGAGGAAGTTTGTCAAGTGCACTCTTGTCTGGGAGGTCATCAGCACACCAATGCAGGGGTTTTATTAGTAAGAGAAAGAAGCACAGCAAGGATATTAAAACTAGTGGCAGTGTCCACAATTGCTTTAGGAAATTGAGGGATCAGTTGCCCCTGAGGAAATTATGTCTACCAAAATTGGCAACCAAGAACCTATAAAAGAAAAGATAGTTTACACCTGACTATATAAAATTATGAAATTTTACATGGCAAATCAGTTAGCAAATGACGTATTTTGAGAAAAATCCTTATAATGCAGACGCTACTAAAAGTTAAATATGCTTACTATCCAAAAATTTCATGTAAGTTGATTGGGAAAAGACATACACCACAATAGAAAACAAATCTAAATGTCTCCAAAAGGTGTAAAAATATGGTTAAATCCACTAGCAAGGAAATGTAAATTAACGCAAGAAGATATTATTTTACATCCATCATATTAAAAATGTTTAAGTTTCAATATATATTGCAATATAAGTGCAAAAAAAAGGGGTATGCTCATTTACTGTGGGGAAAAAAATAAATTGTTCTAGCTTTCTGGGAACCAATTTGGTAACACTAGGAAGTTTTAAAACAGCTTCATTTTGATCCCACCCAGGGATCTATCATATACAGAAGAATAATTTGGTAAACCGTAGGTAGTAAGGTACTTAATGAAAGCTTAGTTTACAATGACAAGAATCTGGAGAAAAAAAGTGAATGCCTAGCAGTTGTGAATAGGTGAACAAATTATCCAGATCTCATACTGTGGACTGTTATTCAGAAATTTAAAAAAGTATTAGAGATAACAATTGCCTTTGAAATATTTCCATGAGGTGTTATTGCATGAAGAAAGGAAGACGCATAAACTATATGTGTATGTCCTGTAAACACCTATTGTGGGTTAAATTGGGTCCCGCAATAACATATATTCAAGTCCTAACCCCCAGTACCCCTACATATGATATTCTCTGAAAATAAGGTCTTTAATCAAGTTAAGAGGAGGTCAGACTGAATTAGGGTGAGCATTGAATCCAGTATGATTGATGTCCTTGTAAGAAGAAGAGAAGAGACACAGATACACACAGGGAAGAACATTACTGTGAAGACAGAGGATGAGATTTGAGCTATGTGTCTACATGTCAATCAAACCAAGGATTGCTGGCAATCACCACAAGTTAGGCGAGATGCAGGGAACAAATGCAAACTTCAAAAGGAAACAACCCTGCCAATACCTAGGATTTGGGATTACAATAACTATAAGAGAATAAATTTCTTGGGTCATTTTATTATGGCCACCATAAGAAACTAATACATACGTAAACATCCATTCCTTTATTTCTTGATATGAACGTGGGAGAGAGCACACAGAGAAGAACAAAAGACAAATATCGTCAAAAATGAAATTAAAAACAATTTTAGAAAATAAATACCAAGTCATTTTATATAAATGTATATAGATACAAACATTTGAAATTAATAACTTAAAAACACAAACACTTACAAACACATGCTTCTTCACCTCAGCTACCAAATTTTGATTACGATGACACTGTCTTTGAATGGGTAGGCTTATCTTCTTTTTCTCCCCTCCATGTTAAATAATATGTAAATGAACTTTCTTTCTCAGAGAAACAAGATACAGAGCCAGTTCATCTGCTGTCTCTTCATATTAACTTCATATTTTTATTGTAGAACATGCCTAGGAACTGAAACATTTTTTGTGATATTTTGGTCTAATTTGAAATAATATTGACTTAGGAAAGATCTAAGATTCTCCATAAACATTTAGCCTTTTGTTAATTTAATGCAATATTGGTTAAAAAGCTTCACAAATTGTTTAAATTAAATGATCATTCAATAACATACATCAAGCTCAAGGTATAGAGAAGAAAAAATTGTTATGAATGCAAATACTAAGTTTTTATTTAAAAACATGATGTTTGTATATCAAATTGAATAATTCTTCAAGCATTATTCATTCTTCTTAGTAATCAGTATTGGTAGTTTGGGTTGAAAACCTATCTTTCCCTTCTTTTGATTTTACCCTAAGAATATTTATGAATTTTTAATCTCTTACCACTACCATTCTCCTCAACTACGTAACATTTTTATGATTATAACTTTTTATTGAGTATATTTGATGCTATTAAAAACAATGGAATACAAGTATACATAAAACTTGACTTCTGAGACTGACTAACCTAAATCTATGCCAGCTAACTGCGCACTGATTGATACATGAATTTTTCTCCAAGACTATGATGTTTGTATGTTGCTAACTTGAAAGACAAATATATTATCATGATTTTCTTTACATATTAGAGTATATTTCACTAATTTGGCTTCTGAACAAATAAATTAAAATTGACAGGAATCCAGAGTTGTTTCAAGAACTGAGTATTAGGTGCCTAGGTGGCTCAGTGGATTAAAGCCTCTGCCTTCTACTTGGGTCATGATCTCAGGGTCCTGGGATCGAGCCCCACATTGGACTCTCTGCTCAGCAGAGAGCCTGCTTCCCCCTCTCCCTCTGCCTGCCTCTCTGTCTTCTTGTGATCTCTCTCTCTCTCTGTCAAATAAATAAATAAAATCTTAAAAAAAAAAGAACTGAGTATTAAAACCTACATAGAAATGCTACTAAGAATTAAAAAAGAACTAGAAATTAAAAATAAAGGTGAATACACCAAGTAGCAATAAGGACTTTCACTTAATAATCACTAAATGTACTATTATTAAAAAGTAATACTCTATATATGCACAAACATATATATATAATAGTAAAAGTATAGTAATATTACAGATAAATGTGTATGTGTACATATATGTATATATGTATATATATATATCAGGTATTAGGAGATCAAAATACTTTAGAGATTTCTAATTAATTCATAACTTTCCTTTAATGCAGAGGAGTAAGCATTCATTTATCATGTGTCTTTTAATAATGATGTTCCCTGTAAAAGTGTTCCCTTTTAATCCAGTAAATACTCAAAGAACAGCTATTTGCCACCTATAGTTTTTATTTGTTTGTTTGTTTGTTTTTTTGGTAGCAGTGATTAGCTATTCTCCAAGCAGACCATTCACTTCAAAATAGAAATGCAAAGACTACAAAGTCACAATATAGTATTGCAACATATGTCAATCACACCCCTATTATAGAAGGTTGTCAACATGGCTGAGCCATCAAGGCTACTATTTATGTTACTCTTTCAGTCAAATTGTTAAGAGGCTTGCCCATGAATTTCACTGGGATGTTTTATGATAAAACATCTTTCACTGCTAGGCAAAGTCAATTCCTAGTTCAGCAGGGAAGATTTGTATCAGTTCCATTTTGAACCCTTAAACATTGGACACATTAGCAGAGAGGAGTGATAACCTTTAAAAGTAAAAGACTTAGATGATCTGACAGCTGTAGCAAGATGCAGAGTGATCAAGATGCCCCCACAGTGAAGTTAAAATTTTTAATGGAAGTACAATAATTGATCAAAGAGACACTCAGGCCTCCTGGGTCCAGAGTGAGGCTATTCCAAGTCCTTAAATCTGCCATAAAGCTCTAATGGACACCCAAGAGGACACTTCTAACAATTTATTTTAGTTTAAGTGAATTCCAGGACCTTAAATTACTAAAGAGAACCTAGTCACTCACAGCGTTTGTTTGCATTCTCTGTTTCTGATTACTTTCTGGTTTAAATTAAAATTTCTCATCACTACTAATTTCATGATAAGAAACAAATGGCTAAAATTATATCATTAAGTAGCTCCACCTATATGTAAAGTTCATTTGCTGGAAGGGTCTGAATTTTATCACCTACACATATTTATGGTCCTTAGTTCAAGTTCTTTACATACTCTCATATCTTGCTCAAATTTCCTTTTTGTGTGTACAAGTTTCATCTCTCTTTTTTAAATATTTTATAAAATAGTGATATTTATAAAATGGTGATATAAAATACTGAATATAAAATAGTGATAGTGGTAACACACAGCATTAACCACCCACAGATGTATGCTAATTTACCAGCCTCAGAATAGAATCTGATGATATGAGAAATCTTTGTGAAATTTCTCAAGCAATAGCCAAACAATTGTGGAAAGAAATATGCTTTTTGCCTTGTATAGTATATATGGTTCTCTTCCAAATAGCCTGTTCAAGTAAGCAATGGTTTTGAATCTCACTGTGACCAACATCTGGAATGAAACTGTCATTGGTTTTACTCTGACAGCTACACAGGAGGGAATATAATTTTGAAAAAATAAAATGGGATCGTAAAGGCCAAATGTTAGAGCATTTTAGGTTTAAAAATACACTTGTGCTAATACTGACTAACCACACACCTCAAATTTGCCTTTTTTTATGCCCAACTTAAGAATAATTTATTAAATATCTGCATGAGGTAGATACTTTGATAATTCATTCTTCCTCTGCAAAACCTATGACTAAATATAAAAATCTGAAAACAAAAAAAACTAACAGAAATTAAATTTCCTGAAAACCATTCCTGATTTCAAAACATGAACATCCATAAACTTTTAAAAATTCATTTGTATTTAATTATAAATTTTATCTACAAAAATGTGTCCATTTTAAGTGCTCGTTTTTAAAATTTTTAACAAGTGTAAATAGTTTTGTAACCACTCCCACAATCAAAATTTACATCAACTCCAAAGTTCCCCCAAACCCAATGGAAATCAATTTTCTCCCCTCACTTCCAGTTCCTGGCACTGGGACTGACTTCTGTCACTAAAACTTTGCCATTTTATAGCTTCATATAAATTAAATCATAGGTTTTATAATATTTTGTGTCTGGCTTCTTTCACTTAGCATGGAATTATATCTTGCTACTTTATCCAATGTGAACAACCTCTGCCTTTTCATTGGAGTACTTAAACTATTTATATTCATTGTAATTACCAATATGGTATCTATATTTCTATTTGTTCCATTCATTGCTTGTTATTTTTCCTCTATCTCTGCCTTTTATATGAATTGATTATCTGTGATTTTATCTCTGCTATAGCTTTATCATCAGTACTTGTTTTATTATTTTGTAGTTGCTTTAGGCTTACTGTATACATGTTTAATTTACAAGCTTATACTTAAATAATAGAATGCATTTAATGCATAACATCTTACAATAGTATACTTCCAATTCCTCCTTCCCCTTCAAAATGTTATAAAATCCGTAACACACTTTATTATGTTTGCTTTAAACAATTATCTTTCAAGAGATTAAATAATGAAAAGCAAACATGGAAGGATCCAGAGGGTATTATGCTAAGTGAAGTAAATCAAATTAAGAAAGACAAATATAGTATTTCATTCATTTGTGGAATCTAAAAAAAAACAAAAATGAAACAAATGAATAAACAAACAAAAGATAGCGTCAGACCTATCATTACAGAGAACAAACTGATAGTTGCCAGAGTGGAGGGGAGTCAGAGAAACGGGCAAAATGAGTGAAGGGAAATGGGAGATAAAGTCTTCCAGTAGTGGAGTAAATAAGTTATGGGAATAAGAGGCATAGTATAGAGAATATAGTCCAGTGATAATCGTAATAGCGTTGGTATGGTGACAGATGGTAGCTACACTTGTGGTGAGCAGAGCCTAATACGCAGAGATGTTGAATCACTATGTTGCACACCTAAAACTAATGTAATATGATGTGTCAACTATACTGAAATGAAAAAATAATAAATAATAAAATATAATAAGACTACAATGAGTGCAAAGAAAAGCATAATAGTAGTGTATTCACTGCCCCAAATTGGCTATATTACTCGATATTTTTCCAAAAACATTTCCATAAAAAATTAGAAATAAATTCTATGTATCCACATATTTACTATTACTACCATTCTTTATTCTCTTTGTAGATCTAAATAACCTAGGGAACCTTAAATATTTCCTTAGTAACAGGTCTGTTGGTGATGAATTACCTCAGCTATTTGTGTTCTGTGATAATTTTTCCCCTTTATTTTGGAATGTATCTTTTTCTAGGTATAGATTCTGGTGAAGAGATTTTTTTTATGTCCTTTATAAATGATTTAATATTTCCTAGCCTCTATAGTTTCTGATGAGAGATCAGCCATCCTTCTTATCTTTGTCTTTCTTAATACAACGTGTTTTATTTCTCTGACAGCTTTTAAGATTTTCTCTTTGTCACTGGTTTTCAACAATTTAATTATTAAGAAGCTATAGACCTTGTGATTTTCTTTGTGTTTATTCTGCTTGGTGTTTATCAAGTTTATGGTTATTACAGATGTTTTAAATTTTCATAAAATTAGAAAACTTTCATCCATTACATTTTTAAGTATTTTTTCCTGACAAATCCTTCTTACCCCTTCTTTGGGAACTTAAATTCCATGTGTTTTAATCATTTGATATTTCCCTATAGATTTTTGAAGCTGTATTCTTTTTGTTGCTACTGTTTTTTCTCTGTTTTTTTTTTTAGTCCTTTTTTCCTTTTTGTGCTTCATTTGAAAAGTTTTTATTTACTATTTTTTTTATTCTGCAATGACTCATCTTCAATTAATCATCTTCAGTGTATTTTTAACTTCTGCTATCATGTCATTCATCTTTAGGTCTTCCATTTGGATCTTCTGAAAATGTAATCCATTTCTCTTCATCAAATTAATTTTTCTTTATACTTGAGTATACTTATAACATTCATAATAACTTGTAAAACTACTATTTCTCAGGGTTTTTTGTTTGTTTGTTTGTTTGTTTCTGTTTCTTTTTATTCAATTTCCCTAGCTATGGACCATATTTTCTTGCTTCTCTCATGTCTTTTAATTACACTGTTGATTGCTGAGGGTTTTTTTTTTAAGATTTTATTTATTTATTTGACAGAGAGAGACAGAGATCACAAACAGGCAGAGTGGCAGGCAGAGAGGCAGGCAGAGAGGAGGAAGCAGGCTCTCCACTGAGCAGGGAGCCTGATGTGGGGCTCAATCCCAGGACCCTGAGATCATGACCTGAGCAGAAGGCAGAGGCTTTAACCCACTGAGCCACCCAGGTGCCCCTAATTTCTTTTTTTGAAGGATGTTGGATTTTGTTCTGGTGCTTAATTAAATAACTATGAATCAATTTGATCCTTTTAAGACTAGTTTTTATTAAATCCCCAGATAATACTTTACTTTAGGACTAACATTACTAGGGCAAGATGCTTTTGCATTCTCTGCCTAATATCCTGTATATTATGAGTAGTTTCCACTTTGTCTGGAAGAAGCTATTCCCAGGTCTGTGTGAGCTGTAGGAGAGTTTTAGGGCTACTTCTCTTTGATGGTTCTTTCCCTAGACAGTTGTAATTTTCTTCCCATCTGTGCACAGATTACTTCTCAGACAAAGAGCCAGAGCTTTCTCTTTTTCTGTGAGTAGCTCTTCTTATATATTCTGCCTCACAAAATCTAACCACTTTTTCCCTTGAAAACCCTTCTCTCTGTCTTCTCAGCACATTGAGACCACCAGGCCCTGTTTGATTAGCTCACCCTGCACTGTGGCCTGGAAACTGTCTTCAGGTTATAAACTGAGACAATTATAGGCTATTCTTATCCATTTTCCTTCTCTTCGTTATCACAATTCTGTACTATCCTTTTTGTAATGTCTGAAAACTGTCATTTCTTGTATTTTGTTTTAGGGTAATTCCCATAGCAGTTATTCCTTCATGAGCAGAAGTGGAAGTACTATATAACTCTTTAAAATACAGATTCCTGAGATCCCAAGATGGAGAGTATAATAAATGTAAACAAGCAAAAATAGAAAATTTTACATAGACACAGAGACAGGACAGTTAGCAGGGCAGGCTTGAAGTCCCATCTTCATGCCGTCTTCATGTCCATCACTCCAGATGCTTAGTTCCCACTCACCATTTGCTAGAATAGCCCAGCTACAAGAAAGTTAGATCTCTGACAAATAGCTTTGTGTAGAACATGGTCAAGAAGCAAAATGTTTTTACAGGTCTCTAAATAGCAGATCATACATAGCAAGAGTCACACAATTCCCATGTGACAGTCCATGTACTCAGCTTAATCAGAGTTTTTCAGTTCCTCATTCAAAGAGTCTTTTGTCTTCTTTACTAATTTACAATATACTTAGATTTTATTAAGGTATAGTTGACATACAATATTATATTAGTTTCAAGTGTACATCATAATGATTCAGCAATTATGTACAATACAAGATGCTCACCAGGATAATTGTAGTCACATCAGTCACCACACAAAGTTATTACAATATTATTGACTATTCCCTGTGCTGTCCTTTTCATCTCCATGACATTTATTTTATAACTTGGAATATCTACCTCTTTGCCTATTTCACCCATGCCCCCACTCTCCCTCCCTCTGGCAACCACCAGGGTTCTTTCTGCATTTATGAGTCTGTTGCTGTTTTGTGGTTGTTAATTTCTTCATTCGTTTTGTTTTAGATCCTCATAAGTGAAATTATATGGCATTTGTCTTTCTGTTTGACTTATTTCACTTACATAATACCTTCTAAGTCCATCCATGTTGTCACAAGTTGGAAGATATCATTTTTTATGACAGAGTAATATTCTCTCTTTCTCTCCTCTCTCTCTCTCTCTCTCTCTCTCTCTATATATATATATATATATATATATATATATACACACACACACACATATATATATTTTTATTTCCTCTATCAATGAACACCTATATTTCATTTTCTAGTTCATAGCAAGTCAAAGAACAGGATTTTCAGTGAAATGTTAGTGGATGAAATCTTAAATGTAAAGAAAGAGAAAGCTATAAAAGGCTAAGAAAATTTAAAAACATACTAAACTTAATGATTTTTAATTCCAGAATTAAGAATATTTTTTATGATTTATTTAGGAATTATGTTGTGCTAAGCACAATGTAGTTATTAACACTCTTTAGACTTCTAATTTGAATTTCATTAATGAATGTAGCATAAAATTTGTTTAATTTTCAAAAAACATCACTGTAACTACATCCCATTTAATAGATTAGGAAATAGATTCAGTGAAATTAAGTAACTGAACTTACTTTACATAATTAATACATGATAAAGTATGGTCAAGAAATTACATCCCTTAGAGTCCATAGTTTATGTTTTTGAATCCTATATTAGTTGATATTTATAATTCAGAAAGTTTACATAATGTGCCCATAGTCATATATCTGGTATTTGGATTAGTAAGGATTTGAAACTTTGCCTACTTCATTACAAACCTGTTGCTTCTACCTATTAAATTATACTAACATCTGATCAGCTATAAAGACATCTGATCATCTGCAGTAGAAAACAGTTAATGAAATTATGCACTGTAGTTCTAGTTACATTTCTAATATAGCCTCAAAAGAAGTATTTCAATATATTCTTTTAACTTGATGTCAGCTAGCTAGAAGCAATTATAATTCTGATTTTACCCCTAAATATCCTTGGAAGTATATTAAACACTAATTATAAAAAATTGAATACTATGTGAGGAATTAAAATAAACAACAAACAATATATATTTGAATTTTAAAAGATCAAAGGAGTCTTCCAGCACTTGTAAACATATTCTAATAACTAAAGTAATTCTTACCTGATTTTTGGCTTCAACTACTCTCCATTAAGTATTATTTTAGAAGTGAAAAATGTATTAGTTTATATAGTGCTAAATTGTTTTAAATTTAAAAATTCTCTGAAAATTAATTAGCAAGATACAACTATGTCACCTATAAGAAACCCACTCTAATTATAAAGATACATATGGGTTAAATGTAAAAGAATAGAGCTATAGCATAATAAAACCAATGAAAACAAAACTGGAATTTCCACATTAACTTTAAACAAAGGAAACTTCCAAACAAGAAAAATTATCAGGGATAAAGAGATACATAACATAAGAAAGGGTTGAATTCTCCAATAAGACATATAATCCTAAATCTGTATGTACTTAACAAAAGAAAGTCAAAATACATGGGATAAAAACTGACAAAATCTATAATATCGAAACCAAAGAAATTACAAAAAAAAAATTAAACTACAGGCAAATATCTCTTATGAATGAAGATGCAAAATCCTCAACAGAATATTAGGAAATAGAACAAAAAGAATTACACCACAAATTAAGTGGTATACAGGTATGCAAGACAGTTTCAACATTCAACAACCTATCAATGTAATCCATTACATCAACATGCTAAAAAATAAAAATCATATAATCATATTAGTAGATGCAGAAAAAGGATTTGACAAAATATAATACCCATTCATGACAAACAACAACTACAACAAAAAACCATCTTAGTAAACTAGGAGTAGAGGAGAGCTTCCTCAGATGATAAAGAAAATCTATACCTGATAGCATACTTGATGATATGACTGGCCACTTTCTCCCTATGAGAGGGAACAGGGCAAAGATGCCCTCTCTTACATGTATTCATCATTGTATTGGGAAAGCCTGATAGTACAATAAGACAAGAAAAGGAAGTAAATGTGTGATGGCTAATTTCACATGTTAGCTCATCTGAGCCATCTGAAGTCCAGATATTTGATCAAACATTACTTTGCTCATTTCTGTGTATGTTTTAATTAGGTTAAGATTTTAGTTAGTAGAGTAAGTTAAACAGATTACCCTCTATGATGTGAGTGGGCTTCATCCAGAGTTAAAGTCCTGAATAGAAGAAAACTGCTGACCTTTCCCTGAGTGTATTCCCCTTGCCTGATAGTTTTCAAATTGGAACACTGGCTTTTTCCTGCCTTCAGATTTGAACTGAAGCATCTGTTCTTCTTGGGTTTTGATCCTACCAGATTTCAAATGGGAACTACATCTTTGGCTCTTTTGATTCATGAGTCTTCAGACTCAAATTGGAACTAGACCATTGGTTCCAACTTTCCTACTCACCCGGTAGATCTTGGGAATGCCGACCTCCTCTCTCTCTCCCTCTCTCAACTATTAAGCTACCTCAAAAGGCATAGTACCAGTGATAAAATAGAAACAAAGATCAATGAAACAGAATAGAAAGTCCAGAAATAGACTTACACTTATATGGTTAACTGATCCTGGCAAAGATGCAAGGGCAGTTTATTGAGAAAGTATGCTCTTTTCAATAAATTTTGCTGGAACTGTTGGGCATCCGTAGGAAAAAGAAAAGAGAAGAAAGAGGAGAGGAGGAAGGGGAGAAGCAAATCTAGACAGAGTCTTTACATAAAAATTAATTCAAAATTGATTATAGATCTGAATGTAAAATGCAAAACTATAAAACTTCTTAAAAATGCATCTGAAAAAATCTATATGACCTTGACTTTGGTAATTAAAACAAGAAAAATCTTAGAAGTGGTCACAGTCAAAAAGGGCTTAAGGAGCCATAAGTATTATAAGTAATGTGGTATCCTAGATGGGATCCTGGAACAGAAAAAAACATTAAATGAAAACTAAGGACATTTGAAGGAACTGGATTCTAATTAATAATAATATATTAATAATGATTCCTTAGTTGTGGTGAATGTACCGTGATAATGTAAGATGTTGACAGAGAAAACTTGAAGTCAGCTATATGGGAACTCTCTGTCTTCACAATTTTCCTATAAATCTAAACTAATCTAAAATTAAAAATTTATTTAAAAAAATAAAAAATGGAACTTCAAAGGAAGTGATTGCATCTACCAGATATTAAAATAGTACTAAAGGGTATCTGTCCTCTTGTAAGGAAGAGAAAGCCCTAATGAGTTGCTGCTCAAGTAGACAAATCAAGTTTGTTTTCTATTCAAGCTGGTGTTGATGAGTAGTTATGCTTCTCTTCACAGTACTTTCATTTATGAATCCTTCAGAAGAAAGACATAATTGCATGTTACTTTGTCTTTTACTGGATGTTTTAACATCTACTAACCTCTATTTAAGGAAAGGCGCTAAGTTCAAGGACAGAAGGGGAAAATGGAGTGGTTTTCGAGATACTCTGATGAACAAAGGGACAAACTCTTAATAGGATGTTTAAATTAAAAATTCAATATTTAAACCACAAAATTCTATGTTTACAAACCCATGCGATGTCTGTAACCCATCTAAAGCTTGTGTCTATTTTGTTTAGAATTTTGCTTATTTAAAGCTTAGTGATTTTAAGGGAAAATTATATGTTTCTTAAAGCAATACATTTCAGTGTATTCCTTTTTTGTTAAGGTGTATTTCTTTATGAACAAATGAGTCATGGAAATAAAAGGTACAGCATTGGAAATAAACTCAATAATAGTGTTGTATGGTGACAGATGGTTGTTGCACCTGAGGTGAGAATAGCTAACTATAGAATTGTTGAATCATTAATGTAACATTGTGTGTCAATTATACTCAAATAAAACTAATTGACTAATGAAAGAAAGAAAGAAAGAGTAAAGGTCCTTTTAAAAAATGGACCTTAGATATAGATATGAAAAGAATTTGTATCTTAAAAATGTATTCATATTTTTTGAAACACAACCAGTTGCTAAAAAAGACTCACACCTGGGCGCCTGGGTGGCTCAGTGGGTTAAAGCCGCTGCCTTCGGCTCAGGTCATGATCCCAGGGTCCTGGGATCGAGGCCCGCGTCGGGCTCTCTGCTCAGCGGGGAGCCTGCTTCCTCCTCTCTCCTCTCTCTCTGCCTGCCTCTCTGCCTACTTGTAATCTCTCTGTGTCAAATTAATAAATAAAAAAAAAATCTTTAAAAAAAAAAAATAAATAAAAAATTAAAAAAAAAAAAAAAAAAGACTCACACCTTTAATTACTAACATATAGATATCACTATTAGACAATTCACCTTAAAAAAGAATTTATTTCTACTAAACTTCCATAAGTTATATTATTATGGGCCATATAGAGATTTATGGCTAAGCCCAAAATTTCAGACCATACATATGTGCATCTGTCTAGTTTGGCTTCCTCCATTCCTTTTTAAAGAGAGAGAAAAAGAGAAAGAAATCATATACAAAGCTGAATATTTGCATATTGTAGAATATATGTAGTGTCTTTTGTCTCAAAGTGCTAGCCTGTATGATGCTAATAAGAAACTATGTGCCTCAGAATAGCTACTTAAAATGAATCACTGTAAACTGTTCACACTGCAGGCATTTAAAGTACTTTTTTCAACTGCCAGTAAAAACCAAAAAAAAAAAAAAAATCATTTTATATTTTTTGACCAACAGATAAGGAGGTACTAAAATAACTCCAGGAGCTAAAAAATATAATGTGAAAGATTCAAATAGCACTTTCTTTACTATTTTTTAGTGAAAATAATTTTATCTGGGAATCTTTAACAGTGGAAGAGATAGTCCCATCATTTTGATGGATATATCTGAAGAAACTGCTCATCTTATTTAAGTGAGTAAGTTCTGAATTCAGCTATCCTATAAGGAAATTTGGTTTCTGTTGTAAGAAGAGTTGAGTAAAGTAAATATGAGAAATTACAAGTGGCAGAAAGTGCTCTTTTTACCTCATAATGGATGAATTATAAACATTAATTTAATAAATCAAACTGGGTCCTCCACTGCTTTTTTCCCAGCAGACATTCCTTTCTGCATTAACTGGTATCTTTTTCTTTTTCTTTTTTTTTAAAGATTTTAAAAGATTTTTAAAGATTTTAAAGATTTTTATTGGACAGAGACACAGGGAGAGAGGGAACACAAGCAGAGGGAGTGGGAGAGGGAGAAGCAGGCTTCCCGCAGAGCAGGGAAACCGATGCGGGGCTCTATCCCAGGACCCTGGGATCATGACCTGAGCCGAAGGCAGATGCTTAACGACTGAGTCACCCAGGTGCCCCTCTTTTTCTTTTTCAAACCCAAGAAATCCCCAGTATTTTTCCTGTCTTTTGTATTAAAAGTATTTCCTTGTTTATTTTCTATGCATTTTCATGTTCCACCTAAGCAGAGTACTTACAGTTCTTTGTGGTTTTGATGAGAATCAATGTGTCTGTTGTAAAACAGTTAGGAAGGTAAGTTTTGATAAGCATATGAATTTCCTGGTCAAACTTAACCGAGTATATTACCTACATATCATAATCAATATAAATATACCCCTTTAATGCTGCTCTAGGCAACATTGCTTTGTAATGTCTTTGAATGCTTTTCCTTAAAAATGTTTATATTCCATCATATTGCATTTTAACACATACATGCATATGTGCATATGTTTTTGTATGTGTCTGTCTTTTTTTTTTTTTTTTTTTTTTTTTAANAGAGAGAGATTACAAGTAGGCAGAGAGGCAGGCAGAGAGAGAGGAGAGAGGAGGAAGCAGGCTCCCTGCTGAGCAGAGAGCCCGATGTGGGCCTCGATCCCAGGACCCTGGGATCATGACCTGAGCCGAAGGCAGCGGCTTTAACCCACTGAGCCACCCAGGCGCCCTGTGTCTGTCTTTATGTACAGATATATGAGTATATAGGTGTGGATGTGTGGACTATCTTTTTTTAAAATATTTTATTTATTTATTTGACACAGAAAGATCACAAGCAGGCAGAGAGGCAGGCAGAGAGAGAGGAGGAAGCAGGCTCCCTGCTGAGCAGAGAGCCCGATGCAGGGCTCCATCCCAGGACTCTGAGATCATGACCTGAGCCGAAGGCAGAGGCTTTAACCCACTGAGCCACCCAGGCACCTGATGTGTGGACTATCTTAAGCTTTCAGCCATTGAAAGCTCTCAAGGCCATGCATATTATATATTCTTGTGCACCTTCTTATATTTTTATATAGGATTTTAATATTTGTATTATACTTTTTGGACTTTGGATATTATAATATCACATGTGCTCTCAGGGGACGAGTCCTCTACTACTGTCTTATCCGAATTACGGTGATCATTTATTTTTAACCTATATGTTAAAGCTTAAAAAATTTGACACTTTCAGTATATGTAGCTTAGTGTATCTCGACTAAATCTTGATAAGTCTAAACAAATGATTTTGGATGAATTCAAACAGAAGGATAGCAGGACAAGGAAAAACAGCATGCTATTTTGCTTTGAGTAGTAGTTACAAACCTCATTCCACAAGGCACTTAAGATCTGAGTATTAATAAAACAAATGACAAATGAAAACAAAAGAATGTAGAGATTATTAGAAAATTCCAGGTTGATGGAATGAGGCATTATTAAGTGTTCCATAAGCGTCATGGTAGCCTGGGATTATTAAGGAAATATTGCAGGAAAATTAACTGGAAGAAACTATGGATGAGGTATGTTAAGAACACTGAGGATCAAAAGAGAACAAAAAAACAATGACTGATATAAAATGATGGGGAATGCACTTATATAAAGAATATATAATACACCCTACATGGCTAGAAGCTCACCCATCCAATTATCCAAAGACATTATGGTTTCCTGGGGTTTGATTTGGCAGCCAGTGTATATAACCTAGTAATAAAGTACTTGGTGATGTGAGGTCAAGGCTCTAGATATTCTTTGAGGTTTCACAATGAACATTCACTAATGTTAGAGTCAGTGAGCTTACAAAGGAACACTTCCACTAGATGTAAGGGATAAACCACCAGAAAATGGACACGGCAGTCTAAGTTATAAATTATGCTCTAAGCTCTACTAAAGAAAACCAAAGAAGACCACTGATTATGAGATCAGTTTCGGTTCTCAACAATCCAACAACCCTCCTCAGTTAATGATGATGGTAAGCTGGTCAATTATACCAAGTACTAGGAAAGGAAATTTCTGCCTCTGCTTTCTTATAGCTAAATACAAGACTCATTTATAATGGGAACAGAGTTTCCTTTCTTTTTTTTTTTTTAAAGATTTTATTTATTTATTTGACAGAGAGAGAGAGAGATCACAAGTAGGCAGAGCCAGGCAGAGAGAGGAGGAAACAGGCTCCCCGCTGAGCAGGGAGCCCGATGCGGGCCTCGATCCCAGGACCCTGAGATCATGACCTGAGCCGAAGGCAGAGGCTTTAACCCACTGAGCCACCCAGGCACCCAGAGTTTCCTTTCTTTAGGCATTATGTTACCTATGATCCCATTTTATGAGTGCCCTACAAAAGAATACCAGCAATGAAAGCATATATCATTGCATGTATCATTGATAAGCAAAGTGACAATGACTAAGATCTTATGCCTATGTGTCATGAGTATCATGGACTATAGTCAAATTTGGGGGAGGAGAAATAATTTTAGCTATACCAGAATGTAGGCTGAGTACTACTTTCTCTAATATTTTCATAAGTAACTGAAATTTTTTTAAAAGATATTTATTTATTTATTTGACAGAGAGAGAGATCACAAGTAGGCAGAGAGACAGAGAGAGAGAGGGAAGCAGGCTCTCCACTGAACAGAGAGCCGGATGTGGGGCTCGATTTGAGGACCCTGGGATCGTGACCTGAGCCGAAGGCAGAGGCTTAACCCACTGAGCCACCCAGGTGCCCCATAACTGAAATATTTGATCCGAACATTTAATCTCTAAATTTCAAAGTTCTAGTTCAAATTTATAAAAGTCCATGAAATTCAAATAAAATATGGCTTCAGCTCAGATTTGCTCCTGAATCTGTCAGTTTTCAAACTCCACCACAATGCTGGCATTGACTGAATTCAGTCACGTGTTGACCATGTGGTTGTTTATTGTGCACTATCCCCCCTGCCCCCAGAAAAGTTCTTCTGTTTTCATATGAGTGAAACTGCTTCCTTGTGTATGAATTTATTTCTGTCCTTTCAGAAAATTAAGAATATGAGGCCTGGTTATCCTAAATAGAGTAGAAATACTACACAGTGAGCATAGTGCATGTAACTGATTCTTCTGGAAGGAAAGAAATAAGGAGGGAAGGAGGGATGAAGGGAAGGAAGGAAAGAGGAGAGAAAGAGGGAAGGAAGAAGAATCACTATGATAGAGACACACAAAATTTGATGTGATTGTGTATAACAAACTTCTCTGAAAGAATGAGCAGTGGGATGGTTCTGGAATTGCAGATTAGCCCTGTGACGAGGCTGGCTGTGGTCAAGCCAGGAGTGATCCCACCTTTCCCAGTAAGGGTGACCTTTGTGATGGATAACTTCCACCACCCATGGGCAGGTAATCGCATTCACAAGATTACTTTTCTTTCTTTTTCTTTTTTTAATATGGCCTTAAATTTAAAAAGCCTCAGGGTATAAAACACAATAAAGTCATTCATTAAAATATTTAGTCAAAATGATGGCAACATAATATAGTATACTTCACACTGCCTCTTCATCTTGGCAGGGCAATTAATAAGGCAGGTTTTGTTTTATGTCCCGAAGATTAATAAGCGGGGGCTATAACAGCATCATACTCAGACGTGGTTCACATTAGAAATTGTTTTGCTTCTGTTTCCCCAAAAGAATATATAGGTTGCCTCAAAATCTATTTCATAAAGTCGGTAGAATAAAAAAAAGAAGAAAACACAGGTAGATGTGAATCAATATATAAAATAAACAGCAGAAATTTATAAACAGCATAAACTAGGGGATGATTGTTAGGACACAAGTCAATCAACTGTCTTGGAAAAGCAAAGGGTGATTTCACGCATATGTGGAATTTAAGAAACAAACCTGATGAACGTAAGGGAAAGGAAGGAAAAAATAAAATCAGTTAAAAACAGAGAGGGAAGCAAACCATAAGAGACTCTTAACTATAGGGAACAAACTGAGGGTTGCTGGAGGGGAGGTGGGTGGGGGGATGGGGTAACTGGGTGGTGGGCATTAAGGAGGGCACATGATGTAATGAGCATAACTGGGTGTTATATGCAACTTATGAATCACTTAATTCTACACTAATATCAATAATACACCGTATGTTAACTAACTTGAATTTAAATAAAACCAATAAAGAAGAAAAAGCAAAGGGAATGGATGTCTCTTCTGGAAGCCCAGAAGTAAACCACGTCAGAGCCTTAGTGACATCTTCTCTTCAAAAGCAAATGTGGCTATAGAGGAATGAGGCAATTAAAGGTAGAAGGAACAGGCACAGAATGATACAGAGGCTAGTACCACCTTCTGGTATGTTAATCTGGTTCAGATTCTTGTGCCATGGCTAATGGAAATCTGCATTACTTGGAGACAATACAGGTCATCATCATGTACAGATGGCTTGTCAGCCTGTCAAAGCAGACTCTGCTACAAGACATAATTATGATCAGAGACAGGATTTATTAACCCAAAGTGGTGCTTGGAATATATAGAGAAATGGCTGACATGCCTTTGCAATCTTACAATATTCTTATATTTTTCATTTACACCGTCTCAAAAGCTGCATGTGTTGATAGTAGTATCATTCTATAAAAGGGAGTTCAAGGCTCTTAGACTTTAAATTCAATGTGCTTACAACTCCCCAAATATATCTGTCCCCAAACTAAGATAATACAAACAACACTTTTTCTGGAACCGTGGTTCTTCAGCTCTTCACGGACTCCAAATCCTTGTCCTTACTTTGTCACCTCAGTGTCATTGTTCCACAGTATACAGGAGCATATACAAGCTGCCTTGATCAGAAAGGAAGGAGTATGCTTCTGAGAAGAGGGAATGCAAATTGTCCAAAGTAAAAAGAAATGAAGGGGAGGTGCAGGAGATTGGAACACGGAAATGGATGGGGCAGTAGATGACCATAGAACAAGATTATGTTTGGAGTTCAGATGGGGAAGAAAGCTATCTCAGTGCCTGCAGAGATGAAGGAAGGAAAATGCTGGTACACACGAGAGATGACGTGGAGGATAAAAATACAGCGATTACATAAAGGGTGAGTACCAGAAGCGTGGGTGTTGCATCACACCCCTGAGTTAGAATCCATCTCAACCATTCCCCAGTTGTGTGACCTCAGGCAAATCACTTACTTTCCCTGCCTCTCAGCTTCCTCATCTGTATAATGGAGATAATCACACCTGATTCACTTAAGACATGACTCCTGTGAAAATCAGATATGAAAAGATTTTGTAAAGCACACTGTGTTTGATAAATGTGAGCTGCTATTACTGATGAATATGTATGACATTGGGTACCTCACATTCTTTTCAGATGAAAAATAGTACTTTTGTGTTACCAGTGGTCGGCCCGAATGCACTTTTCAGGGTCCATCTGCCAAACCTTAATAGGAGTTTATTAAGTAACCAGACACACAGATAAGTAAATAAAACTTATACACATGTGGCACTTGTGAAGTAACCAAATCTTTAGCAAACATTATGCAGAGTATAAATTCTCATTCTAATCATTTTCTATAAAGCTTATTTCTATTATTTTACACTATTCTCCATGTCTCCATTTCTAATTTGCTTTCTTAAACTTAAATCAGGATTATTAGAATTCCATGCAAACATAGAATAAGCAGAATACTAGAATTCTAGCATAGTTCTAGAATAACTACAAGACATACAAATGGCTAACAAGTACATGAAAAAATGCTCAACATCACTAATCATTGGCATAATACAAATCAAAACCACAATGAGATATAATCAGACCTTCTAGAATGGCTGTTAACAATAAGACAATGAATATCAAGTAATATTGAGAATGTGAAGAAAAAGGAATCTTTGTGCACTATTGGCAGAAATGTGAATTGGTACAGCCATTATGGAAAATAGTAGGTGGTTCCTCAAAAAATTAAAGATAGAATTACTGAAGTCATTACCAGCAATATCACTTCTGGGCACATAGCCAAAGGAAATGAAAACAGGATATCAAAGAGCTATCTGAACTCTCATGTTCATTGCAGCATTATTTATAATAACCAAGATGTGAAAACAACTCAAATGTCCATTAACATATTAATGGATAAAGAAGCTGTGATAGATGATATGTGTGTGTATATATATACACACACATATGTATATATATATGATGTATTCAATACATATGAGATATATGTGAAATGTGGAATATATGGAATATTATTAAACATAGAGAAAGAAAGGAATCCTGCTGTTGGTGACAATATGGATAGACCCCAAATGTATTACACTAAGTGAAAGAAGTTAGGAAAAGACAAATCCTGCATGGTATCACTTACATGTGAAGTCTTAAAAAAAAAAAGTAAAACTCATAAAACAGAGAGCAGAAAAGTGGTTACCATAAGCTGAGATGTGGGGAACACAGAGTTGGTAAAATGGTATAAACTTTTAGCTGTATGATAAGTAAGGTCTGAGGCTCTAATGTATAATATGGTGACTGTAGTTGGTAATACTGTATTGTATAATTGATATTTGCTAAGAAGCAGGACTTAAATGTCAATCTCTCTCTATACACACACACACACACACACACACAGTGATGGATTTTTTAATTAACTAGTTGCGGAAAAGTCTTCCCCTATATATGCTTACATCAAACATCACAATGTACACTTTAAATATCAAAACTTTATTTGCTAATTATAACTCAATAAAGTTGAAAAAATAATTCCTGAAAATAATTTAACCTGAAAATTAAAAAAAATGACTAGGAATTAATAGAAGTTGGGGAGCATACCTAGTCATTGGCAACTAGACAAATAAGAACACTGAAACATAGCATCTAACTTAGATGTCAGGAGACTGGGGCGCCTGGGTGGCTCAGTGGGTTAAAACCTCTGCCTTCGGCTCAGGTCATGATCTCAGGGTCCTGGGATCGAGGCCCGCATCGGGCTCTCTGCTCAGCAGGGAGCCTGCTTCCTTCTCTCTCTCTGCCTACTTGTAATCTCTCTCTGTCAAATAAATAAATAAAATCTTAGGAAAAAAAAGATGTCAGGAGACTGTTTTTAAATGAAATATTTTACTCTGAGTTGTGTTCTTTTTTTTTTTTAAGATTTTTATTTATTTGAAAGAGAGAAAGAGAGAGAGGGAGTGGAGAGGAGCAGAGGGAGAGAGAAAAGCAGACTCCACATTGAGCACAGATCTTGATGCGGGCCTCAATTCCATGACCCCAAGATCATGACCTGAGCTGAAATCAAGAATTGGACACTCAACCGACTGAGCCATCCAAGCTCTGCGTTGTGTTCTGAGTTGATGAATTAGCCACTACTGATTCGTGAGAAGGACACTGTTGTGGCAAACATTCTTTCATTCACACAACAAACTTACCTTTAAATGAATACTTCCAGGTCTGTGGTTGACATGATGATACAAAACTAAGAAAGACAAGGAACTCATAAGCTGAAGAACAAGAAATACTTTAACAGACAGGAGTATCAAATGTAAAATGTTAAACTTTCAGTGCATTCACCCTGAGTTAATCTAAGACCACATTCCCATTTGACATGCTAATCAGAGACAACAGCCATATTTAATTTATCTTCATTCACCAACACTTTGCATGGGTTTACTATAAGACTAACCAGGAAAAGTTGGTCTAACTGTAATTCACATGTTACAATTTAAGGACTTACTGGTCCTGGCAAACCAGGTATACCACTTTAATGCTATGTGCGTGCATTCATAATCTAACAAAGTCCTTCACAATTAACATTTTTTCTGGATTTGTGGTTAAGGTGGAGAGGTTTGTAATGCCAGCAGCTTCACCAGAATTTCCCCAGAGACTATTTCCTTTGGCCGATCCTGTTTTTATGTGGTGTAGCAGGTTGAACAGTGCCCCCCCCCCAAAATGCCCACATCCTAATTCTAGGAACCTGTGAATGTGATCTTATTTGGAAAAATGTTTTTGCAGGTGTAATCAAGTTAAGGATCTTGAGATGAGGGTATCATTCTGGATTACCTGTGTAATCTTTTTTTTTTCACCTGTGTAATCTTAAAACAAATTACCAGTGTCCTTAAAAGAGAAAGGCAGAGAGAGATTTGAGTCAGACACAAAGGAGAAGACATAGACAGAAGGAAGGAGGCAATGTGACCACAAACAGAGATCAGAGTGATTCAGCTGCAAGTCAAGGAGTGCCAACAACCACCAAAAACTGGAAGAGGCAAGGGATAGATTCTCCCCTAGAGACTCCAAAGGGAGTGCGGCTCTGCCAACACTGGGAATGTGGACTTCTGGCCTTTAGAACTGTGAGAACAAATTTCTCTTGTTCTCAGCCACCCAGTTTGTGGTCATCTGTTAGGGCAACCACAAGAAACTAATATACTTGGTTTTGTTCTCTGGTTTCATCTCATGATGATGCCAATGCATTTCTGTCCTTGCAGAGCAATGACTCTCTCGGGTCCATGAGTTACATCTTAGTCTGCTTGGGCTGCCACAACAGAACACCATAGACTGGGTGGCTTAAACAATAGACATTTGTTTTTCACAGTTTTGGAGGCTGGGAAGTTTAAAATTCAAATGCAGATCAATTAGGTTCCCAATGAGGGTCCTCTTCTTGGCTTGGGGAACAGAAGCTCTGTCTTCTCTTTCTCCTTTTATAAAGGCACTAATGTCATAGAGACCACTCCCCTGACCTCATCAAGCCTAATTGCTTTTCAATGGCCATATCTTACTACCACCATATTGGGGGTTAGGGCTTCAACATATGCAGCTGTGGTGGGGGGTAGAAGGGGCACAAACATTCAGTCTATCACAGGTCCTCTATTCCAGCTCAACATACATGTGAACTACATTCACCAAGGTCTTTCATTCTTAGAACATTCCAAATTGGCATTGTTTCTTTCTTTAGGAAATGTGTATTTAGCTTACAGAACCTTGCAAAATGCTTAGGAGATAGCCATGCTGGGGAAAGCAGTCCCTGCTTTTTGCTGATTTGGAGGCTACTCTGGTAATTCCTATTTGACACCCACATCCATGTAGACAATTATGAGCAATTATTGTATGTTTTCTCTTGAATGAATCTTTGCCATAGCTTTTGTTTCTTTCTTTTAATCAAGGGGTGTACATTGTCTCTATAGAAATATTAGGTGTTTGCCAGCAAATTTGACAGTCTGGAAGAAACGGATGCATTCCTCGAGAAATGTGAACTACCAAAACTGAACCAGGAAGAAAATGAAGACCTGAATAGACCCATAACCAGTAAGGAGATTGAACCAGTCATCAAAAATCTCCCAGGGCTCCCAAACAAGAGCCTAGGGCCAGAAGACTTCCCAGGGGAATTCTACCAAACATTTAAAGAAGAATTAATACCTATTCTCCTGAAACTGTTTCAAAAAATAGAAATGGAAGGAAAACTTCCAAACTCATTTTATGAGGCCAGCATTACCTTGATCCCCAAACCAGGCAAAGACCCCATCAAAAAGGAGAATTACAGACCAATATCCGTGATGAACATAGATGCAAAAATCCTCAACAAAATACTAGCCAATAGGATCCAACAGCACATTAAAAGGATTATTCACCGTGACCAAGTGGGATTTATTCCCGGGCTGCAAGGTTGGTTT
>LNAC01000079.1:1941819-2037008 GCA_002007465.1 Ailurus styani
GAAGGAAGGAACGAAGGAAGGAAGGAACGAAGGAAGGAAGGAAGGAACGAAGGAAGGAAGGAAGGAAGGAAGAAAGAAAAAGAAAGAAAGAGAGAAGGAAGGAAGGAAGGAAGAAAGGAAGGAAGGAAGGAACGAAGGAAGGAACGAAGGAAGGAAGGAAGGAAGAAAGAAAGAAAGAAAGAAAGAAAGAAAGAAAGAAAGAAAGAAAGAGAGAGAGAGAACTGAAGATTAGGTGTTCAGTTCATTATTGACAGAATGAATGGCATGATACAATAAATGAATAAGTATTCATACAAATGGTGCCAAGTCCACAGAGGGCATACTTTTTCAACAATTCCCTATGAAAGGCAACTTTACTGAGATGCTAAGAGCATGATCTCCAAAGCCTAAGTAAGCAGGACTGAAGCCCTGCTCCACCACCCACTCACCATGTAATCTTGCATGAGTTAAACTCTCTTTGCCTCAATTTTCCCTTCAAGAAAGTGGGAAGGAGGATTAAATGTGTTAGCATATGTGAAGAGCTTAAAAAATACTATATATCAGAATTGGTTGCTACTATCATTATGGACATCTTATTTCACACAATCTGTGATTTTAGAAGACTTCCTCTATGGGTTCAGTATAGTAGATATAGAATCATATGGCATCGCACACTCCTCCACCCCCCAGGAATGGAACCACTTCATTTTGTCATCAGAATCTACTAAGAGTTCTCACTCTTGGCCTCTGATCTCTTGGCTCTCACACTACTTTGAGAAGTTGAAGATTCTTTGAGAAGAAAGATCACGTCTTCTTCATTTCCATCTCTCTTTCAAGTGTAGGACCCTGTCCCCAGCTGCTTTTTAAGGATAGATACCAAGGCTCCTGGGTGGCTCAGTCAGTTAAGCGTCTGCCTTTGGCTCAGGTCATGATTCCAGAGTCCCTGGATCCAGCCCTGCATCGGGCTCCCTGCTCAGTGGGGAGTTTGCCTCTCCCTCTCCCTCAGCTCCTCTCCCCGCTTGAGCTTGCTCACTCAATCTCTCTCTCTCTCTTATTCACTCTTTCTCTCAAATAAATAAATAATGTCTTAAAAAAATAAAAGATATAAAAATAAATGGACTGATTAGATTCATTCTTAGAAGATGTTTTTAGGCATTGTTCAGAAAACTTGCTGGAGTGGAGTGGCTTTTTAAAAAGAGTAACCAGGGTGGTGAGTGGTAATGATGGCTGCTTTTGACAGGCACATTCCTTGTCTGTGCACCAAAAATGTGACTTGGGGCTAGCATAGAAGTCCTTTGAAGTGAGACAGAATAGCTTGGAAGCTGTGATTAAAGAGGACTTGTTTACAAAATAAACTTCAAGATTATAGGAAAACTTCCTCAGTGACTTTTTTAGGTCTTTGATTCAATGAACCAGATCCTGCTTTTTCTCCCATGGGGTGAAGCTGACCTAGACCACAATAGAGAAAGTCTCACAGATAATCTTGCCAACTCTATGCCAGAGACAATTAGTGGGAAACAAACTGTAGCCTTTAAAGAGCAGGTGGAGGAATGATAAACTAAAACAACCTCAGTCTCTGGCCCTATCTCCTTTCTCACTGACCATTCACAATTTTTGCAAGCATCTAATTAAAGAGAAGACTTTTTGTTTTTCATCCTGGACCTATAAATACAACACTATCAATCATAGAGATGGTTGGGGCAGGTGATGAAACAGAAATTTCTAACCAAAGGGGAAGGTCTTTGAGTGTCATATAATTTTAAGACTTCTCCTCTCTCACTTTTGTTATTTTTGTGTTTGTTTTTAACATCTGACATTTTTTTTTCAAAGATGGTACTCATCACTTAACCATGCTCTCCATTCTTGAGGGGTCAGTAATCCCCAGAGGCTGGTCTGAGGTAACATCGAAGGCTGTTTTGGTTAGAATTATGTTTCCAGCCACTAGCCCACAGCAGGAAACATTATAAGCATTTGACAAATAGTTATTGAATAAATTTTTAAAAAGACCATTAAGATTTTGTCCTCAGTTGTGACCTATTTTTTAATTGTTCCCTTTTCATCTGCCAGATATAATGACATTTGGATAAAGTTGTGAACAGGCATACTTTAGAGTCAGTACATGTAAAATTCTTTCTGAAGGTGTCTTACACTAGATTCCTCAATCTGAAATCTTTTTTTAAAGATTTTATTTATTTATTTATTTGACAGAGAGAGAGAGAGAGATCACAAGTAGGCAGAGAGGAAGGAAGAGAGGGGGAAGCAGGCTCCCCACTGAGCAGGGAGCCCAATGCGGGCCTCAATCCCAGGACCCTGAGATCATGACCTGAGCCGAAGGCAGAGGCTTTAACCCACTGAGCCATTCAGGCGCCCTCCATCTGAAGTCTTGTCAATCAACAGAAAGACTTCTCTGAATACTCTGTGCACTGCTGTCTATATCCACTCCATGTATTTTCTATTATATTATTATCTTGTCTTCATCCCATTTGTTATTATTGGATTTACATGTTTATTGCCTGTTTTCATCTCTAGAGTACAAGAAACAAGGTCTGGATGGGCAGGGACCTGACCTCCCTCATTCACAGCTCTACCCCTGATACCTAGTATAGCACTAAGACTGAGACCATAACTTAATAAATATTTGTTTAAAATGAATTATTAAATTAAAAAATAATGTAGGTATCTATATTCAATAGAATTCATAACTCATTTTTTAAAAACTTTTGGACAAATTTTTGAAGAGTTTTTGTCATCTTATATTCACAAGATATCAATCATGATATTTAAGGAATAGGGCTGGGGTGCCTGGGTGGCTATGTTGGTCAAGTATCTGACTCTTGATTTTGGCTCAGGTCATGATCTCCAGGTCATGAGATTGAGTCCTGTGTCAGGTTCTGTGCTGGGTGTGGAGCCTGCTTAAGAGTCTCTCTCTCCCTCTCTGCTGCACTCCACCTGTTCATACTCTCTCTTTCTCTAAATTAATATTAATTAATTAATATAAAGCATAAGGTTTTTATGGAACATGAAAGAAACTTTCTGATTTCACTGAAACTGACTTATTTGATTTTGAAGTTAGGTTTGCTTCAATTAATAAAAGTTTTCTCTGGGGGTGCCTGGGTGGTTCAGTTGGTTCAGGTCATAATCCCTGAGTCCTGGGATCAAGCTCATCATTGGGCTCCCCACTCAGTGGGAAGCCTGCTTCTCCCTCTCCCTCTGCCTGCTGCTCCCTCTGCTTGTGCTCTCTCTCTCTCTCTCTAAAATAAATAAATGAAATATTTTAAAAAATAAAACTTGGGCGCCTGGGTGGCTCAGTTGGTTAAGCGACTGCCTTCGGCTCAGGTCATGATACCAGAGTCCAGGGATCGAGTCCCACATCAGGCTCCCAGCTCCATGGGGAGTCTGCTTCTCCCTCTGATCTTCTCCCCCTCATACTCTCTCTCACTCTCTCTCTCAAATAAATAAATAAAATCTTTAAAAAAAATAAAAAAATAAAAGTTGGTCTGTTACATGGATTAGGTTCCCATTGTTACCTAAATTATTACCAAGTAAATTTACATTCACATTAGTTCCATATGAATATAAATATTTGGGACAAACTGCCAGTCATCTTTGTCTTAATACTTATTCTCACAAAATTCCTCTCATAGGTGTTATTAGAAATTTTGGTGTGGTGACAATGAACTGAAGAAAGATAAATTGCTGGAAGTTACACATGAAATCAGGAAGGGAGATAGGAATGACACGTATGTACTTTTGACTTTGTGGAAGTTTTGTGCATTCCGGTGTATTAATAGAGACTATTAGGCTGCACTATTACTTACTATTTAAGTGTAATAATGCTTAGATAAGTGAAAGGTTTCCTAAGTCATCCAGATTTAGCATTTTATAATTTTAAATTTTTCTGGAATTGAAAATGTATGGTTTTTCATTAAACTTGGGGCAAGATGTTTGTAAAATTCATAGCAAGAAATGATTTAAAGTCTTCTTAGTATAAACCAAGGTGGTAGTAGTAACAAAACTTTCTCTCTTTGCCATATGGTTCCACTTTTCCTTTTCCCGCCAAAAAGTTTCCTTTTCCCGAATTACCACCCCATTAGTCACACTCCTTCATGGTATCCTCTTTGCTAATTGAAGATGTTATAGTCACTCTGAATATAATGTAACTTTTATTACACATTTTGATTGGAGATTGTAAAGGTCAGTGTTATCCTAAGAACACGCTGTAGTAATAAAAATGTTTTAGTTTAAATTCTTTTTTGCCCAATGTGGTAGTCAATACCCATGTGTGGCTATTGAACACTTGAAATGTGGCTGGTTTTATTTCATTTTATTGGTTTATATTTAAATAGACACATGTGGGTAGTGATGGCCATATTGGACAGCACAGTTATAGATTATGTATTTGAAAGACTCTTTCTGCTTTCCTTTCTCAAACATACAGAAGTGTAAGTTTCAGAAGGGCCAAATACAGTGGCAGTTCTCAGTATTTCTGCAGTTCATCTGGCTTAAGGAATGAATGATCTACCACCAAGTTAGAAACCAAGCAATATTTCCTACCTAAGGTTGTCCAAAATTTTCTCTTTATTTTTCACTCTAAAGTTCTGGCTGAGTTTAGAACCCAGAGGGTCAAACGAAGGCTGGTTTCTCAGGATTCCCAGCTGGGAGTGGAAATGATGATGTGTGTGCCAGATAGCTCATGAAGTAGCCAGCACTCATGAGATCCACAGCCAAGTTTATCAGAGGAGAAAGGAGAGAGGGACAGAAAGAATCAGACAGAATAATATTAATAAATGTCTTATTTAGCTAGCTCTAATTTTCTTTTCTATATTGATCTGAGGTTCAAACTGGGTGGTAATCTCACTGTATAGCAAACAGATATTTTTGGAGTTTGGGAGTGGGGAATATACATACATAAAAAGTAAGATGAGAAATTCAAATATTTTCAAAGATTTGGAAAAAATATTTTTTTCCTTCCAGAAGACATAACTGTTATTTTAGTTTCCTGTAAGTCATGAGGCTTGGACTATAACACATTACATTCCACATAATTTTTAAATTGCTTATTTTCTTAAGTATCATTACCTACTTATTGTACCCCTGAAACAAAAACAGAGATTAAAGTTGTAGATTTCCCATAACTATAAAAAACACATATTTCTAAAAACATTTAACTCCTAAAAGGGGTACAAAATACCTACCCTTTGGGCCATTAACATTTATTAATCCCTATCATGTTTTAGCAGATATACAGATATACAGCTGTGAGGTAAGCTTAACAGGTTTGTTGAGCAACAAGGAAACATATTTTTGAGGGCTTCTGGAGGGGAGGCAAGTGGGGGGAAGGGATAATTGGGTGACGGGCATTAAAGAGGGCACTTGATGTAATGAGCACTGGGTGTTATATGCACCTGATGAATCACTAAGTTCTACCCCTGAAACTAATAAAAAAAGAAGGAAAGAAACCTATTTTGTAAGAAAGAAACATCTTCTGAAGCCACTTTCACTTTTTTTCTAATGAACACCTTTTTTCTTCAAGTATATTTTTGGAGTGTGGAACTCCACGTAATGGAAATGGAGCTCTCTACTATCATGTAATATCACGAATCCATGGGGAGAAAGAGAGTGAAATCAGAACCACAGAAACCAGCTTCCTCTGCTCTATCACCCTCCAAAGGAAACAGGTTATATATAATGCATGTAATGGAGTCTTATGGGCCAGAGACAAAATAGCATGTGCTATTCGATTTTCACTCAAAAAGTTATATTAGAAATGCCACAGAATGAGCCAACTTTTAAAACGCCTACAACAGAAACCCAGAAAACACAAGCATCTTCAAATAGAGATGTATTAATAGAGCTCTCTAGTAGATGCACTAATGAAACGTTCATTGAAAGGAGTTATAGAGAAGTCTCTCAAAAGTCAGTGACCACCTAATTTATCATCCAAACGGAGACATATTGGAGAGCAAAAGTCGGTGCTATTAATAATGAAGTTACAACCTCCGGACCTGCCAAGACAGGTGGCTGCTGGGGTGTGAGTCTTTCTTTCTTAACCCATTATCCACCCCTCTGGATACCCCTCTGCTACTCAAATACCACCCATATTTTAAGACATTGCTTCATTCCCACTGTCTCAATAACACTTTCAGGACCTTTCCAGCTCCCTTCTATTTCCCTCTCCCTCCACATCTGCAGTACTTGTAGTCTGTGCCACACATTTGCCTTACATTTATCATCTGCTAATATTACACATGTGTTAGTTCTATTTCTATAATTGCATTGCAAGTTCCTGAAACCAAGGACTTTGTTCTATTTTTTTAGTCTCTCCAAAGCCCAAAACTATCCCTTGGAAGCCATCACTCAACAATAGCCCTGTAGCATGGAGCTCACTGTTAGTTTCCTATACTTTCAAAACCACACTCGGAGCTCTCCTCTACTATGCGATCTTCCCAAATTAAAGCAGAGGTAATGTGCACCCTTCCTCTGACGACAGATATTATTGACCATAATACTCAGTCTCATAGCAGTGCTGTATTTTATCAGCACAAATCACTTTATGTAATGTACTGTCTTTCCAGCTAGATCAAAGGCTATAGAGTCTGGGCATCGTCTCGTTCCTCTTTGTATCTCCAGGGTCCTTCACTGTCCTTACATGTAACAGTGCTAGGAAAATGTCTAGTATTGGCTTCCCTACCTACCAGTATCAGAGTGACTTACCACTTTCCACCATCATGATGGATTAAGGCCAGATTAAGTAAAAATGGCCCAAGTGTCAATAAAGTGACCTCTTCTTAAATTGTCCATCTAGCTCCCACAGTAAGGGGGGGAAGCTCTGGTCTGAGGCATTCTGGGATAGGCATAAAGTAGAGCAAAATGGGATATAAGGAATTTGGAAGTAATTCTAACTAAAGGTACATCTCTTTTTTAATCCCCTGATCTTTCTTCAGCAGAAGGGTATTGGGAATCCATATAATTGTCTATGGTTGTCTAGTCCACTCCTGACGAGGGGATCTAGGTGGTCCAGCATTAGTCAACACAGCTCAGGTAAATGCAGTACAAAGTGGTCTTATAGGGTGATGTAAGTGAGACTCCTGGAGAGACCAAGAAGAAGATAACTGTATGGACTCAACTACAGGAGAGAAGGTAGTCCATGCAAGTTGCTGGTACTGGTTTCCCAAGGAAGGAGACAGGGAGGAGCTCAGCTGGGAGTCAGGGAAGTAATCAAACAAAGTTAGGTTTCAGGGCGGGCAGTGGAATATGTGAGTGGCCATTGTAGGGAACAAAGATCAAGGCAGGACCCCTGACCTCTGAGACAACATTGTGAGAGAGGGGAGAAAGTAAACAAGGTGCCATCAGCATCACGGGACAGACCTGGTCACCGTCCATCAGATCATGAGTAGGATTGATCATCTATATGAGTCTAGGCTGTCACACAGCTAGAGCTGCTGGGGCTCTTCTGAACTCATAACGATGGATGTGGAAACCAGATGGGCCTGAAGACAGAGACAGAACCCATCACCACCCCTGCCTCTGCTAAGACACACTAAGACAAAATGAAACAAGAATGGAGAAGACCACACATAGAAGGTGACCAAAGAGTAGCCTTTCCCTGCACGCATTCTTTAGGATGCTGATCTAAGAAAGGATAAAATGGTGAGGTAAGTCCCAGAAAAGCTGGGTGAAGCAAAATTAGCAAGATTCTTTACCAAATCCTGGCATGTACAGTGTCAATCTCCAAACATGACTCTTTTTTTTAAAGATTTTATTTATTTATTCATGAGAGACAGAGAAAGAGACAGAAAGAAAGAGAAGAGAAAGAGAGAGGCAGAGACAGAGGGAGAAGCCGGCTCCCCATGGAGCAAGGAGGGCCATGGGGGACTCAATTCCAAGACCCTGGAATCAGAGCCTAAGCTGAAAGCAGATGGTTAAAGGACTGGGAAACCCAGTGCCCCAGACACAACTCTCTTATGTGGGGGAATGTTCAGAAGAGGTTGATCCCCTAGAGCCGGTGCAGAAGTCTGTCCTCCGGTGCTGCGGTGCTGTAGGGATGACAGAAAACAGTGTGGCTCCTTGTCCCCAGACACCGCCTCCACAGCTGACTTGGTGAAATCTTAGGTAATACTATATGAAAACACTAGTGGTTTATTTGCCTTCGACTCGACTTATAGGACAGATAATGAAGAGTTGGCTTGGGAAAGAATAAAATGTGGAACATCTGCCAGGAGTTACACAATTAATTGATTAAATTTCCCATTCATTTTGGTAGCTTACAGTTCTTCCTGTATTCCTTGGGCGTCTCTAGGGAATGCCGTTGAAGATTAAAGCTCCATCCAGAAACTAGGAGAAAAAAGTTAAATAAAGCCAATAATGACCTAAGTTCTATCATTTTTTTCTGCTAGTTAGTTACCTTCTGGGGGGGCTGTTTCATGTGGGTTCCCTCCAATGCCATTCTGTGGTTCCTTCTTAACATACGCTGTTCTTCCATAAGTCGTAGGAGGGGGGTTGTAACACAGTGCAAAGAGGCAGCGGGCAGGCTGTACGGATGTGGCTTTGTGTACAGCTCTATCACTTACCACTTTGGGGTCTTGTGCTGGTTCACTGGGCATAGTTTTGTGCTGCCCAGATGCAACCCCCAGGACTGATGCATGACTAATGAGGGCTCCTGGAGGCTGTCAGATGAGGGCTCCCTGGAAATCACTCTCCATCCGAGGGTGCTGCCTTGCCCTGTGTGATGCCTGGTTACTGGAGTCCTTCCCACCTGGACTGGTCCAAGAGCAGGTACAAAACCTAGATCCATCTCAGATGGAGATAGATTTAAAGGTCCAGCCCTGCCCAGAGTTTCCTGTGACATCGGCAGAAGATAATGGTAGCACTCTATTTGCACCGCAGATTAATATCCCCCCATACCTGTCATCCTCACTCTCCCCCAGCCCCAGGTGTTATGGCTGAAAGAACTCTCCAATGTACTTTCTGCAACCAACCTCCGTCTTGGAGTCTGTTTCTGAGAGAGCTGTCCACAGAGCTGGTTCATCATCTTCTGGGTCCCAGGTCCCACACGTGTGAAAGAAGAGGAGTATTAATAGCTCAAGTGCATGAGTGATTACCAGGTGTCAAGCTCTTTTCTAAGCATTTTTCAGGAATTATTTTAATTCCTCAAAACCTTCTGAAGCACTATTATCCTCCAGCTTTACACAGGAGAAGAACCGGAGGCACAGCAATGATCTAATTTGAAAAATGTCACAAACCTAGTTAGTAGGAGTCCTGCAGTTCGTCACTATGTTTCCAAAAATTATACTCTTAGTTCTTTTGCTTCATCGTGTTTCTCCACAGAACAATGGTTAAAATTAAATGAGAATATAGAGCATGCATCTATCACAGTACCAGGACACAGTAGTTAATCAATAAATGTTTATTTTCTTTGATCTGCATATACATCTAAGTGTCACAGGTGTCATGAGGATGGCAGGAGACCATGGGGTGATGCAATGTGTGTGGGAAGTCTGAACGCTGACTACCAAGTGACCAGCACTGATTTTTCGAGGGGGGTGCTTGGCCCGGTGGTAGGAACCAATACCTACTTTGAGCTTGGATTCTCTGTCTGCTGCTCTAATCTTCTGACCTTCAGTTTCTCATCTATTAAAAAGGAAATAATAATATTATCTATCTTCTAAGGTTGTTGTGATGATCAAATTAACTAATGTGAAGTGTTTAGCACATTGGCATAAGAAACACTGAATAAATGTTAGTTACTATTATAACTGTCACTATAAATAACATTACTCATTATAGAGATGATTTTTTTAAAGTTAGGATTAGATTTGTGTCCATACAACTTTAAAAAATGAAATGACTATCTTAATTAAGAGGAACTTTATTCCCCTATCTTCTAAAAGAAGTGAGGAGGTGAGTTACCTGATGTCAGTATAGCCTGGTTACCTTCCAACACCATGGACAACCAGCTTGTTTTTGCTTCATGGTCCAAAATGCGTGTTGGAGCTCCAGCTATCACATTTCCATTCCAAACCAAAGGACGGAAAAAGGAACAAAGGGGGTTGTTCCTCCGCTTGAAAAATGCCCCACCAAAATTATCACAGCTCTATCTCATGGCTGTAAATTGTTCACATGCCATATCTAGCATGTATGGAATGCTGAGCTATGTGGATTTGCATTTCAGGCAGTGATGGTTCAACCAATGTCAGGACTGTTACAGAGGAAGTAAAATAGGCCTAGATGCTCAGAGGCATGGAACAGTTTCCACCACAGCAGATGAGCCTTCGGGGCACCTGTTTAACAATAAGTTATGACACTTCTAGTAGCAGACATAGAAAAAGACAAATTGTTACTTTAAGTATTGCAAGTATCCAATGTCAGTTAACTTAAAGATGGGGAGTTTTAATTCTAAGCTTAAACGTTTTAACCCGTTTTTATAATTACTTCTATTTTTGACAATTCTAATTTGTACAGCAAAACCTGCAGAAAGAAATACCTTATAGGATCATGAAGTAGAAAACAATAACCCATGCTAATTCTTGCAACTATTTCATAAATAAAACATGAAGCAAAAGGAAATTAAATATTGATTAAAGAAACCCAAAGCTTAGGATCTCTAAGTGTGTTACATACATTGTCGTGAAGTTCATCAGAACCCAACTGTTCGGGAAATAGATAAATAGGACATTTGAGTATCAGCACTAACTCTGAAGGCGTCCAGTAGTAGGAGACCAAGGGATGAGTGATTGTCAGATACATTTTCATTACATACAAGTATAAGAAATAGTGACCTCGAAATCATTTAGGAAATTTACAATTAAAAAAAAAAATCCCTACTCTACTTATTCAATTTACTCTCTTTCTCCTAAATACACATATTCAGAACAAAAAGATTTTGACCAAGAGAAAAACAATGTGCAAAGGCCCTCACGTCGAACTCTGGATTTATAATAGGAAGAAATCACCACATGAAAAGAAACATGTCACTGTCATAGGAGGAACTGAACAGTTTTCTCCCATTCTAAGAATGTGTTAGAGAGAAACCACCCACAGTTTTCCATCGTTTTTTTAACCTGACTTCACCGTGAAGCCAGCCAGTCAAAATATAAAATTACGGGAACGTGATTTTCAGCTACACCACAAACCTGGAGAAATCCATGTTATTCTAAAAGTATTATCTCATTATAGGCAAGGATTAGCTCACGGGAAAGAGCCAAATTATCTGGTCTGTTGTGGAAGAGGCTCTCATATCGGCAGGGATGCCGTTTACTAGCTTCACATTCAGGGAAGGATCCAAATGTCTTCGGGGTCACTCCGTTGGAACCCAAAGAAAACAGTGTTAGCAGAGAAATCACCCTGAACCACAGTTGCAGACTTTTCGAATTAAAACAATAAAAATTGGGAAGAGCAAAGATGAGTGTTTGATGCAATGAGGAGCTATAGGTCTTCACTCTACAGGAAAGTGCAAATGACAAGAGCTGATCATCTGAACTTTGAGTTTAGAGACTAAAGGATTCAACCTAGTGCAGTGTTCCTGATTCGTTCATGTATTTTTGCGATTGGATTGGAAGGAGTGGTTGGCAGTGACTCTACAGTACTTACCATGGTTCATAAGGCAATCAGCTGAATAAAAGGCAACTTGTTTTTCTGACATTGTAATGTATGGATAGTTTTTACTCGTTTTTACTTCAGTTAAATCTTAATGTGTAGGAAAAGTAGAAAAATATTCTAGTAACTCTTCCAAGTTAAAAAAAAAAAGTTATAAAAGATTCTAAACCCGAAAGATGCCAAGATGCAAATGTTTCCTTTTTTTCTTCTCTCTTTGTCTCTGTCTCTCTCTCTCTCACACACACACATACACATAGCACAGACTGAAGTAAAAGGGAATATAGAGTAAAGACCAGTTTTTGGAATATTGGAATATAAAAAGAAAACTCCAGGTTGAGATTCAAGCACTCACCAACGTTACCTAAACTCCCTCCCTGTTAGCTTCTTCAACGGATAAATGAGTATAATCACCCCTATTTCAAACCAATCTGGGAAAGTAAAGAACGTGAGTTTTGTGGTCAGAAAGGCTCCACTGAACCCTGGTGTTGGCCTCTCTTGGCCTCATTCTCACGTCTGCTTCCTGGGGTGGTGATGAGACAAGCCTCTGACATGAGGTCTGGCACACAAAGTCTACCCCTCCCCTCCGCTTGTCTATTACTGCAACGTTGACATTTCTAATGCCACATCAATACCAACAGCCTCCTTGAAAGGATTTTTTTTTAAGATTTATTTATTTATTTATTTATTTATTTATTTATTTATTTGAGAGAGAGAGGGAGAAGGGGAGCAAGGACAAGAGCAGACCAAGCAGGAAGTCCACTGCGGCCTCGATCCCAGGACCCTGAGACTGTGACCCGAGCTGAAGGTAGATGCTTAACCTACTGAGCCACCCAGGTGCCCCTGAAAAGATATTCTTACTGAAATCCAGCACTAGCAGATGTAACTATTGAATGCCCCACAATCCTCATGACCCTTTCTCAGTCTGCTCAGTTATGGAGCTCTCCACCCATGTGCTGCTGCCAAAACTCCCGATCTCCTGCCCTGGTTTGCCTTTTCCCAGCCTTGGATTTCAGGCTGAACACCCAGGCACTCTGTTATGAATAGTGGTCCCATGTTTCTGTAGAAGATGCTCAGGGATGGCAAGCTCATTCAAAGGAAGGATTTGTTTTGAGGCTGGAGATGTCACTTAGTTGTACAAGACATTTCATCCTTATTCTGCACTTTCCCATGCCTTGCACTTTGGTGTTTTTAGTGTCTGTTTACTAAACGCTGGGAGCTGCACTCATCCCAAATCTAGGGACCACAGAAAATGCTTGCCCACCCCCATTCCCAAATGTCTAAAGAGCATGGAGTAAACTCCACCCCAAATTAAGATTGTGACTCAAACACTTAGCCCTTGAGAAACAGTGCTGTTTTGGAATCTACTCTACAAAAAGCAACCTTGGGGCCCGTGATCAGCAGAAGTTGAAGCTTGCCAAATTTTTTTAAGCAACCCCTTCCCTAGTTAGTCCTCAATACTGCCCTCTAGGTTGACAAAAATATTTCATAAGTACTGTCAGAACACATATAAATCATGTGGACTTTTTTCTGTATTGTTTATACATTCAGAGTCTTACTTAGTAAGTCTTTTTATACGTTGTGTTGAAAGGTAAAGCTGAGACACATTACAGTTTTCAAGAGTTTCTTTGAATATATATCAATTTGAACAGGGCAGTGCCAAACCAAAGGTGGTTAGAAGTGATCCACCAACAGGAGTTTTAGAGAGGTTTTCGTAGTAGAGAAGACAGGAAAGCAAAACAGGAAATCATTTGATTGGCTTAAGCTTAAACAGTTGCCTTATTTGGGAAAAACTAGTTGGTGGTTGTGATTAGTGGTTCTTATGTTTCCTTTTCTTCTTCAAGTGTGTTGAGTCTGGCCTTGGTTTCGGTCTGCCTGTGTTGGCTCCCAAGGATTTAGAGCCCTTCAGTCTATTACTTCAACAATTGTTATCTTAAAAAAAAATTATATCTATTTTCTTCTAGCACTTAAAAATTCTGCTTTTCCTACTTAAGCCATTAATTAATCTGTCTTGAATTTACATGTCTGTGTGGGGTGGTAATCACATTATCTTTCCAATGGAGACGGAGATGATCGGTGCTATACTGAAGGTTTGTGTTCCCACAACCTGGGATTCATGGGTCAAACTGATGGGTCCAAATTCATGGGACAAAACTTATTCTCCAAGATGATGATATTTAGAGGTAGAACATCTGGCCAGTGATTAGGTGAGGGTGGAGTCCTCAGGAATGAGATTAGTGCCCTCATAAAAAAGGCCCATTTGAGGAGGACACAGGGAGAAGACAGCTGTCTACAAACCAGAAAGGGACCCTCATCAGACATCTTATCTGCTGATGCTTTGATCTTGGATTTCCCAGCTTCTAGCACTGTCAGAAATAAATTTCTGTTGTTTAAAAACCACCCAGGGCGCCTGGGTGGCTCAGTGGGTTAAAGCCTCTGCTTTCGGCTCAGGTCATGATCTCAGCGTCCTGNTAGCACTGTCAGAAATAAATTTCTGTTGTTTAAAAACCACCCAGTCTGGAGTACCTCGGTTGAGGCTCTGACTCTGGGTATGAGCTCAGGTCATCCTCTTAGGGTCGTGAGACGGAGTCCTGAGTCAGGTTCACACTCAGGGAGTGTGTTTGCCTCCCTCTCCCTCTCCCTCTGCCCCTGCTCATGCACTCTCTCAAACAAATAAATAAAATCTTATAAAACACCCAGNCAAATAAAATAAAATAAAAAAAAATAAAAACCACCCAGTCTGGAGTACCTCGGTTGAGGCTCTGACTCTGGGTATGAGCTCAGGTCATCCTCTTAGGGTCGTGAGACGGAGTCCTGAGTCAGGTTCACACTCAGGGAGTGTGTTTGCCTCCCTCTCCCTCTCCCTCTGCCCCTGCTCATGCACTCTCTCAAACAAATAAATAAAATCTTATAAAACACCCAGTCCGTGGTATTTTTATTTAGGTAGACTCAAAGAATGGCTTTTTAAGGTTTTCTATATACTTTTTTAGTTACTTATAGTAAAATATTTTCCCTCATATTTCTCCATGTCATCTAAGCTTTCAAATTTATTGTACAAGTCTATAGTGTTCTGTATCTATATGTCATTATTCCCACTTATTTCTGTGCCTTCTCTATGGTACTGAACCAGTATGAGCAAAGAACTCCCTATTTGACTAGTCTCTAATATCTTTTGGGTTTCTTTGTTTCATATTCCATTGTTGAGATTTTTTTTTATTCCTTCTTTTCTCCCACTTTATTTGGGTTTAGCCTGTGGTCTTTTTTTAACTTCTTAAAGGTAATTTTCAATATTTTTTCAGTCATACAGATTTAATTGGTATGATCTCCCTGTAAGCACTGGTCTCGGTTATGTCTTACCTTCTGAAAACGTAGTTCAGTGTGACTTAGCTCTTATTACTTTATACTTACGATTTCTGATTCATGTTAATTATTTTATATTGCTTAAAAGTTTTTTTTAAATTTTAAAATGTATTTTTGAGTTATTCTTTTACTGGTGTCTAATGTTGTTACATTTATTTTCAGAAGTTGTGGTCCTCTTACTTAGTACTTCTTTTGAAGTATAGAATTAATTTTTAGAAATGTGCCATGTTTCTTTGAAAATAATATGTATTACCTAATTTTCCCTAATTTTCTAATGAGCTTAGTTTGTGTGTATGCGTGTGTGTACTTCGTCCAGCTTATTAAGATTCTTGTTCAAGGGGCACCCGGGTGGCTCAGTGGGTTAAAGCCTCTGCTTTCGGCTCAGGTCATGATCTCAGGGTCCTGGGATCGAGCCCCACATCAGGCTCCCAGTTCAGCAGGGAGACTGCTTCCTCCTCTCTCTGCCTGCCTCTCTGCCTACTTGTAATCTCTCTCTCTGTCAAATAAATAAATAAAATAAAATAAAAAGGTTCTTGTTCAAATCTTCTTTATCTTCTTTAATTCTTTGTCTAATAGGTCTGTCAGTTTCTGAAATAGATATTTTTAAATCCTCTAATATTTTTAATACAATTATGAATTTTTCAATTTCATCTTCTAGTTAATTATTGTTTTATGTATTTTGCTTTCTATTGCTGGAAAAATAGAGTTTAGGATTATGAATTTCCTGGTAAATTGTTCCCTTTATTTTATATATTGATCCTCTTTGTCCCCTCAGGGTTTTTGGCCTTGAAGGATTCTCTCTCTCTCTCTTTTTTTTAAGTTTGTGTGTTTGTTTGTTTGAGAGAGAGTGAGAGGGCACAAGTTGGGGGGGGCAGAGGGAAAGGGACAAGCAGATTCCCCACGGAGTAGGGAGCCTAATGTGGGGCATGATCCCAGGACCCCAAGACCATGACCTGAGCTCAAGGTGGATGCTTAACTGACTGAGCCACCCAGACACCCTAAAGGATGCTCTTTCTGATAGCAATATCTGCCGTGACAATTTGCTTTCAGTTAGGATATGCATGGTGTAGTTTGCTTTTTCCTACCCTTTTGCTTTATAATTTTATAATTAAATTGCTTTCTGATCCCACCTAAAGTGATGAAAATTATTGTCTGTCTAGTTGTCAGTTTTTTACATCTAAGTCAGTCTTTTTCTTTGGTAATTTTAAGGATGATTTTCCTTTAGATTTAAGGTTTTGTGACGCTATGCCATGGTCTTATTTTACTATATTCAAGACTTACTGTGGTTCTGCATTCTAACTAAACAAGTTTTTCATTGATTCTAAACATTCTTGTTCCATATATTTCTAAATCTAGCTTCCCATCATGCTCTCTCTCCCTGTGGATATCCTTTTGGATGCGAGTTTCAGTCTTTTCGTCTTTATTTTTCTCTGATGTCCATCCCATTTCAACATCACAGATATTCACAGCAGCCAAGTCTTGACCTGTCAAATTTGTCCTCTGAAATTTTTCTTAAAGATTTTATTTATTTATTTGACAGAAAGAGGAAGCAGAAGGACAGCAAAGGGAGGGGTAGGGAGAGAAGCAAACTCTCCACAGAGCAAGGAACCTGATGTGGGACTCGATCCCAGGACTCTGGGATCATGACCTGAGCCAAAGACAGACGCTTAAGAGACGGAGCTACCCAAGCACCCCTGTCCTCTGAAATTTTTATTTAATTACTTTCTTTTTCATCACTTAAGGTCTATTTGGTTCTTTTTCTTTTTAAGATTTCATTTTTAAGTAATCTCTACACTCAACATAGGGCTCAAACTCACAACACCGAGATCAAGACCCACATGCTCTTCCAGCTGAGCCAGCCAGGCACCCCATTTTGTTCTAACATTTTAATGTTTTCTATTCTTTATTTATATCTTTAATAACTGTAAACACTTTATTTTATAAATCTTTCATGTGATTTTATTATCTTTACACTTTCTAGGTCTTCTATATGTTTTGTCTGCCAGCTTTTGTTCATGGTGGATAATTGTCTCATCTTTTGTGTGAGTGAAATTATTTTAGGAGTAACTGATTTGTCTATGGCAGTCACACACTATCGGGATGGTGCAATTATCTCTAACAAATGGTATTGTGTTTGTTTCTGAGGAACATCCATGGATTTCAGCAATCCAAAACATACTTGACAATTCCTAAGGCCCTTAATGTAAATGTAATTTCCATGGCAACTCATGGTGCAGACTTAGCTGCTCAGGAGGAGCTGTCCTTCTGAGATTCTGTTTCAAGGAGAGCTTCCCAGTTCTAGTTCCTCACCTTCCTCAAGTTCAAGATTATATCTCTTCTCCTTTCATTCAGGTTGAAATTTCAGGTCCCAGCAGTAAGAGGCTCTAACATTTCAATCCCTGGATAAATCACCTCAGCATTTACCAGCTCATGAAATTATACAATCTTCTCTATTTGTGTACATTGGGAGTCACCAAGGCCATTTTTCCTGTCTTTTTCCAGGATTTTCATGTGCTTTTTGGTAGAATTAGAGGTTTGCCTTTGCCAATACTACCATTTTGTCCAAACTGGGTCTCTTAATTCAATCTTTATAGTACAATCCTTTATTTGTTTATTATGCATGACATACTCAATGACAGATGAATGCTGTCCTCATAATCTGGGGCAGAAGAAAGATAAGATGCACCCTGAATTGTAACACATTGGTGAAGCTTAGCACACAAAAAGTAGTCATTAGTTGGCTTTGAGGGGGTGAGCAAGAGCTTCACCACAGAGACAGATTTGAGATGACATCTTCTAGGAGATAGGGAGCTTCAAGGACAGGAAAAAACAAGAGAAGAAGATTCTCTAAGGGAGTTGAATTTGTAGCCTCAGGATTCAGGGTCAGCCTGGAAGTGAGAGTTGAAGCCATAGGAGCAAAGACCAAAAGGGTGCAGAAATTATGGAACAAAAATAAGACTTGAGAATGGTGAGTGCTCTCGAACAAGAAACTGGAGTGAATGGCAGAACTCTGCAAAGATTTCAAATGGCCAAAGAAAAAGCACTGGCATGGGATGTGGGAGAAGCAAAGTCAAACAAATACCATCAAAGAACCTCATGTTCTGTGGTTGAACAAAAGCCTCTGTTGAAAATGAAGCTCCGTTTTTAATGAAAGTATAAGCAGAAAAGATCTTTGTGGGACCTAACCATGAAATGAACTTTCCTTTAAGCAAAACCACCTTTCATCTTCTATTCTCAATATGTTTTCTTTTTTTACCCTCTTGTAATACTAGTTGTGATTGACTAAGTTAATGTTTCTTGAGATCTTGTGGCTTAAGAATAAAACAAACCATCACTAAAACATAAAGACTATTTATTTCAAGTTCTGTTATTGAATGAAGACTTCTATAATGCGCTTTTTATAATTTTGATTTTTAGAAATGTACTTACCTTTATTTCATGGCACACAAATCCCTTCGTGACATTCCATGACCATCCAAAATATCACTGCAGGCAGTTGACCCTGGAAGGAAGAAACTAAATATTTGTTTACTGAATCAAGAAAACGTCTACTCAGTCCCTGAAAAATCCTAATGCATAATCTACCTTATCTTCAGAATTCCATGGACTTCTATGATAATATATTCTCCTTGATTCCTTGAAGGTTTACTCTCTGTCCAAAAATTCCTCATTCTAAGTCCCAAAAGGGAATTTTGCTTTTTAACTGTCTGCACTATACTAAAAATTAATTCAAGGAATTGACCGCTGTGCCCTCAAGAATTGAGTAATAAACCCTCTTGTATCCATTAAGGCTCTCTGAGAGTAAGAGTTCCCCCAAAGCACCAAAGGGCAATTATTGTAAATCTGCCTAGACAGAGCTTTCAGCATAGAGAAAATTTAATTCTCAAAGCATACTCAGAAAAGAAAAATAGCCTTACTGAGAAGAATAGCCTTTCTGAGAGTTGTAGTCCAACGCAGAGCACCACATCCTAGTACCTTTCATCTCATAACAGAACACAGTGTTTGAAGCAAGATTCTCCCAGAAAATGTTTTGTTTATGGTGCTCATACAGCAGTGTTTAACACACAGAAGTACTAGAGAAATATTTATTGTCTGGATGAAACCATGAATAATGGAGTGATTTAAAAACCATCTAGTTCAATGGTTAATAACTAGATTTAAAGACAAAGGCATGGAGGTCCAGAGACTTTTAGTGGTAGCACTGAGACCACTGTATCAAGCTTATTTTTACCTCGCCCCATTACTTTTTTTTTTTTAAGATTTGTTTATTTATTTGAGAAAAAGAGAGAGAGAGCATGAAAGGGGAGAGGCGCAGAGGGAAAAAATATCAGACAGACTCCCCTCTGAGCACAGAGCCCAACACGAGGCTTGTTCTCGAGACCCTGAGATCATGACCTGAGCCAAAACCAAGAGCCAGCCGGTTAACCAACTGAGTCACCCAGGAGCCCCTTAGAGAAATTTTGTGTGACCATCTCCATTCCTGGGACAGGTATACTTGCCATTCATTAGTTACTGCATATAGGAGCTTCCTGCTCAACTAGTTGACTCTTAAAGTTTAAACAGTTCATTCAGGTATTGATGGTAGTTTTGTACTAACCAGTCGTTCTAAATTCTTCTGTCTCCCATGTCCCTGAAAGTCATAATACTCTGGCATCCCTTTCTGCAGTAACTCTTGAACAGGGATTGTCAAGCCTAAAATAATCTTGGGGTGAAGAGGAAAGATTGTCTAATCTTTCTTCAATACCCTGCTTAAATTATGCCTCCTCTGTGAAGTCACTTCTAATTCTTACTTCTGAATTTATTCTCTCCATTAGTGCTCAGCAGTACTTTGATTAAAACTCTGTATAACATAACCTATATTGGAACTTTTTGCTTACATGTTGCCATAGAGTGAGGGTATGTATGTTCTCTACAATTCATATGTGGAGACTTAATTCCCAGTGTCATGGTATTTGGAAGTGGGGCCTTTAGGAGATGATTAGGTCATGAAACAAGACCAGAGCGTTCCTTCTCCCCTACTTCTATGTAAGGACACAGTGAGAAGCTGTCTGTGAACCAGGAAGCGAGAGCTCACCAGACACTAAATCTACCAGTGCCTTGATCTTGGCTTCCCTGAGAACTGTGAGAAATGCGTTCTGTTCTTTATAAGCTGCCTGAACTAAGACACATGCATACTTTTGCATGGGTTCTAACAGAAGACTTATTTCACTCACCTTTATATCATCAGCTTTTAGCAAATTGTCTGGCCTGGAATAGCCTGTCAAACAAACATAGAGAGATAACCAGGCAGGTATCAAATATCCTGGTATTGATGTTAAGAACTTTTTTTTTTAATATTTTATTTATTTATTTGACAAAGAGAGAGATCACAAGTAGGCAGAGAGGCAGGCAGAGGGAGAGGGGGAAGCAGGCTCCCTGCCGAGCAGAAAGCCTGATGCAGGGCTCCATCCCAGGACCCCGAGATCATGACCTGAGCTGAAAGCAGAGGCTTAACCCACTGACCCACCCAGGCGCCCCAATGTTAAGAATTCTTGTACATACTTTATAGTCTGTAGACATAGGGAAGGGTAACTAGAAGAAAGATTCTTCCTAATCTAGTTCTCAAGAACTTTGTATTTAGCTAAACCTAAATACTTGCATGTCTTTGCATGTCTTATTTTATTTTTGCCTTTGCATGTTTTAATTTAAAGCACTACATTTTACAAAAGTAAGACAACTTTGAATTACAATAACGGAAAACACTTTGGATAAATTAAATTATATGTATCTTTTTATGATCAAAAGCATCCAGCATATAATGTTATTTGGTAAAGGAATGTAGTTTTAGGATTTTACTTTAAAAATTCAAGATCTAGGGATGTTTTTAAATGGATATTTCAGAGCAACAAAAACCCTTCACAAACTCATATAATTGCTGGCACTTTTCTCCCCCTGCCATGTAAGAACTCTGCAAATGTGTTTGTATTGATTCAAGTCTGCAAAGCAAACACATTTATTTAGATTGATTTGTGAAACTGGCTGTTGTAATGGGATACTGTACTCCTTGTTTCAGTATTGGGCCCTGAAAATCAATTACAGGGCACTGAGGCCATTATTTTCTCCTTGTAAACAAAGGTTCTTTAAATTCCAGGACATGTCCACCACATTAGAGATGAGGTATCAAGCATTTCATTTCACATTTGCCTGTTTAGAGGAGCTGAACGCCATGAAATTAATATGGGCTCATTCCGAGTTTTCCAGTTATGCTTAAATGAATACATCATTTCTGGAGATAAACAACACAAGTCCTATGTTTACAATGGCACTAACTTGCATGCCAATTCTTAAAATAAGAGTTTCACTAGGGCGCCTGGGTGGCTCAGTGGGTTAAAGCCTCTGCTTTCGGTTCAGGTCATGATCTCAGGGTCCTGGGATCGAGGCCCGCATCGGGCTCCCTGCTCAGCAGGGAGCCTGCTTCCCCCTCTCTCTCTGCCTGCCTCTCTGCCTCCTTGTGATCTCTCTCCCTCTGTGAAATAAATAAATAAAATCTTTAAAAAAAAAAAAAAGAGTTTCACTAAAGTCATTTCAAAGAAGGCCTACATTCTATGAAATATCTTAGTCCAGATGGTTTCAAACTAGAAGGGATTCTTCCCTTGGTGCGTACCACTTGGCTACAATTAAAGAATGTTATGGTCTTGTGGAATTTCCGGTTGTAGTCATTTAGAGTCTGACCAACCTTCCATCACATTGGTTTCAGCAGTACTTACTCGATTCTTTCAAAACAGAGTTGTTCTTTTTCTGGAAAGACCACTTACAATTATATCCAAGAGACAATGCTTAGAGTTTATTTTTAAAAAGAAGAGGAAGTTTAAATCAAGATTAAAGCTACAACCACCACAGTCTCCACCCCAAAAGGCCCTTAACTCTAAGTTCTAGGGTTTTTTGTTGTTGTTGTTGTTCGTTTGTTTGTTTGAAATAGACTTCCACAGAGGATGATTTGGAATCCTTGGCTTCTTCCTCTACAAAGAACGAAGGGAACTTCATGGCAAATTTAGGCTGAAAACCCAAACATTAACTCTTCAAAGTCTTTAGAGAAATAAACCATGGAAATAACTATTTTTTAGTTAGGCTTAAACATTCTCAAAAATTCTCACTGATTACATGTTTGGAAAAAGGGTTGTCATTAAGGAATGGTGTCTCTACATATTAAAGTTAACTCCAAAAGCAGTGATGTTGGTAATGAGAATTACTGTTTTTTAATAGTACCTGAGCTGTTTTTTAAAGAAGTCTTTCTAAGTGTTCCACACAACATTCGCATCCACAAAGCTTGTAATTTCAAAACATTCTCACCATGTTGTTCCATTTAATCTTGACACTGACCTTATAATATAGGGAGGATTTACATCCCTCAGAGAGTCTCTGAATCTCCTTTTGTCATTTGTAAGATGGCAATAATAAATAACACTTGGCATGTCTAACCCTTCATATAGTGGGGAGTAAAATGATCTTGTCTGTCTCTTATGACAGACACCAAAAAAAAAATTAATTAATTAAAACTAATGTGTCTTTTATCATGCTAAAGATAAAGAGAGAATTGGGGATATCAATTTAAAAAACAGAAGCAATATATTCAGAACTATTAAAGAAATTGAGTCAAATTATTTGTGAACTATATATATACACACAGATACAAATACATCATAAGTACATCGAATTCTTTGTGAGATACCCATTCACACAGACAGGGCCTCATCCTGCTTATCTTCATGTTTTTCAGTCTGGGGAATTTTAAAATGAGATTTGCTTTATGCTTACCATTGCATCGTTAGTCCCTGGAGAAATTGTTGAATAATTGAATAAAGAAATGAATATAACAATCGAATGTCCTCCATGTTATTCGTTATGCTCCACAAGTAAGTGAAACCATATGATAATTGACTTTCTCTCTTGACTGACATTAGGAGAAGGAAAGGAAAAGTGAATTGGGGGAAATCAGAGGGGAAGATGAACCATGAGAGACTGTGGACACTGAGAAACAAACTGAGGGTTACGGAGGGGAGGTGGGGGGATAGGTGAGCCTGGTGGTGGGTATTCAGGAGGGCACATATTGCACGGAGCACTGGGTGTGGTGCATAAACAATGAATCTTGGAACACTGAAAAATAAAATAAAATTTATAAAAGAATATAACAATCTGTCTAGAAAGAGGATCAAACAGATCTAGGAAAAGACCATATATTGAACCATAAAACAAGCTTGACAAAACCGAAAGCATTGAAATCATGCAGATTCCAGTAGATGTTAACTTAGAAATAAAACAACCAAAAAGCTAGAAAATAATCCAATGTTTGGAAATTAAGTAACACAATTTTAATCAATCCACGGAGTAAAAAGAAATTAGAATAGAAATCAAAAGCATTTTAAACTAAATAGTAATTTAAGCACTACCGATCAAAACTTTTTAGGTGTAGCTAACGGTTTAACAAAAGCTTATAGCCTTACATGCACTTTTGAAAAGAAGAAAAGCTGAAAATGAATTATCTGAGAACCTGTATCGAGAAACAAAAAAAAGAAAAAGAGCAGGAAGATGCTTGTATCTGATATATATATATATATATATAAAGAACACTTAAAGTCAATTAGAACAAGAGAGACACACCAATAAAAAATCTTTTTTAAAGATAAATAAGCACTTAACCAAAGAGGATGGCCGCGTTGAGCAGAAATGTCTGAAAAGGTTTCAAACTGATTGGAAATGTGGGAAATGAAAATTGAGGCCATAAAAGGAGACTGACATATGAGCACCAGCAAAACTATGACTCAAATACTGATAACAAATGTTCACGAGGGTGTGGAAGAACTGGAACCCTCACAGATTGCTGGTAAGATAGAAAATTTACACAATCACTTTAGAAAAGTATTTCCTAGTAACTACTACTGGAGAACATTTGTGTATGCTTTCCAGGGCACCATGGAAGGGCAGGGATTTCCAAACATTTACACGTTGTAGCATACGGAAAACAACATTTGTTTAGCAGACTAAGGAAAACTGAGGAGGCTTTTATGGCATGACATCATCACATTCACTACCAGCGAACCACCCAGTCACGCTGAGGACTGGTATGTTCAATACATGGGACATTTTCATCTCTGAACACCTGCATGTTAGGTTTGCACTTTGAGAGAAGCTCAGTTCTTGGTGACTAAGTCCTAACAAAAGGAAAGAGAAAAGTCCTGTAAATATTTCTATTGTCTCTATATTTTGAGTTATTTACATAACAATGAATACTAAATTCCCCAAGTGGTGTGTGCCCTGCTAGAATAAGGAATATTCCTGAAGGATGGGAATATAGGAAAAGAGGCCATAGAAGTAATGAAACTTGAGTTATCTTTTTTGAAAATTACACGAAAGACAATCTACTGAAATCTATGCTGTCAAAAATGTCAGTCTGGTTCTCAGTATTCTGCAATCTCTTTCAAATCCTTGGTGAAATAAGGTGGACATAAATTTATATTTTAAAAAGACAACTTTGGCTTCTGCTTCCAGGAAAGTGGTGTAGATATACTTTTCCACTAAGTGTAGCTATAAACCCTGGACATTATATAGAGAACAAGCATGAGAAGACTCTAAAAGAAGAGAGGGCAGACTTTCTTGAGACCTTTGGACCAGAGAAACACCATGATGGCAAGTTCCCTGGATTTTCTTTTAGTCCAATCCAATTGGAAATGAGCAAAGGACCTGAAAAGATATTTTACTGAGGAACACAGACAGATGGCAAGTAAGCTCATGTGAAGTTATCCAACATCATTAATCATTGGGAAAATATAAATGAAAGCTAAACAACCTATCAGAATCTCTAAAAAGGAAAATAGTGCTAAAACCAAATGATGGTGAGCATATGAAGAAGCTACCCAGCTTATACACTGGGGGTGAGAATATAAAGTGGTTTGGCCAGTATAGGAAAAAAAAAATTGGCAGTTTCTTAAAAACTGAATATACGGCCACCAAAAGACCCAGAAATTGCTTTCATAGGCAGTCTTCCAAAGAAATGAAGATTTATAGTCACACAAAAACCTATGCAGAAATATTTATAACTGCTCCATTAATAATATTCCAAATGTCAGATGTCCTTCAATGAGCGAATGACACAGTTTGGTAGATCAAAACTGTGGAATACTAACTCAGAAGTAAAAAGGAACGAACTATGGGTAAATGTTGCAACCTAAACAACTATCCCGAGAATGATGCTCGTGATAAAAGCCCAAAAAGTTACAAACTATATGATTCCATTTCTATACCATTCTTGAAATGACAAAATTCTAAAACCGGAGCACACAGGAGTGGCTACCAGCAGTTACAGAGCAGGTGTGGCAGGAAAGAAGCGGGTGTCATTCCAGAGGGACACGTTCAGGAATCTTTGTGATAATAGAGATGATTTGTATCTTGATTGCATCAATGTCAAATATCCTGGTTTTGACATTGTACTCTAGTTTTGCCAGACAGTATCCCTGGGAGAAACTGAATCTCTCTGTATTGTTGCTTACATGTGCATGGGGATCTACAAGCCTATCCAAGTAAAACGTTTAAAAATAAAAATAAAATACTCTGGTTGCACATTAATGTTGTGCAGGTGACATGTCTCCTCTCTTAATGAATTCTAAGACATTTCAGCATAAGGTTCGCCCTGACTCCAAGGCCCTGCTCCCCTTGACTTGGTGTTATTTTGTTCTCATTTAAATTCCCCCTTACTTTTTTTTTAAGATTTTATTTATTTATTTAACAGAGAGAGACACAGTGAAAGAGGGAACAGCAGCAGGAGGATGGGGAGAGGGAGAAGCAGGCTTTCCCGCAGAACAGGGAGCCTGATGGGGGGTTCGATCCCAGGACCCTGGGATCGTGACCTGAGCTGAAGGCAGATACTTAATGACTGAGCCACCCAGGCGCTCCCCCCTCTCCCCCTTTCCTTCCTCGACTCCATCAAGGTTTTTGTGCATGATGGGTTTCCTCCACCCTCCTGGTTTAACTCCAACTCAGGCTCAGAAGACTTTTCTTTATTAAACATGCGTTTTAATTTTGGGCGCCTGGGTGGCTCAGTCGGTTAAGCATCTGCCTTTGGCTCAGGTCATGATTCCAGGGTCCTGGGGTTGAATCTTGCATGGGGATCCCTCCTCAGCAGGGAGTCTGCGTCTCCCTCTGCCCTCCCCCAACCCTGTGCTTGTGCGCATGCTCTCTCTCTCTTTCTCTCTCTTGCAAAAATAAATAAAATCTTCCCCCCCAACTTTAATAATTGTAGTATTTAGGTGACACCTATCCAGCATTTAAGAGATTTAAGAGAGTATTTGTTCCAACATTACCGTAATATAAGTTTAAAAAACTGAGGCTCAGACTGTGTAGGCAACTTTATACATTGCTCAAAGAAAAGTAAAACATCAGAGCTTAGATTCCTGAAACTTCTTTAAAGTGGGATGTTTTGTTTGTTTTTCTTATTTTGCAAAAGTTATTACCTTGCTTTCATTTTCAAACGTAGCCAAAAAATACCATAAACTTAAAAAGTTAACTCTTTTAATAACAGTTTATATATTTGTATGCCGCATGCAAACAGCAACATATAAAAAATGACAGAAAATGACCTGTTAATCCTCTTTACACTCCAAATAGCTTTTCTTTCCTCCACTGTTTTTCTTCAGGGGCAGAAACAAGTACATGCATGCATGTGCACACATACATGGGAGTGTAACATAAATACCTTTTTCTTCTACTCAGTAACACATCTTAGAAATCATCCCCTATCAGCTGAAATGTTGGTCAGAGAAAAAGTTGGAAGTCTCTGGTGAAGCTGAAGATGAACATGTGTTGGACAGACCTCTTGGCGGTCTCTCCCTGATCTCTACTTCCTGACACTTACTTCTGTATATAATCCCCTCAGTCCGAGTATGAGGCAGACCCATGAGTAATCAACAGACTACAACAAAGGTGCTAGAATGTCACTCCTGTGGGTTATTTTACCCTAGTAAGACATAAGATTTTGTCTTCCTAGCAGATGTTAGAGAATCTTCTTACTGGCTTGATAAAGTAAGCAACCATGTGGACAGAAACTGCTGGCAGCTTCTGAGAATTATGGCCTCTCGGAATGGAGGGTGACCTTCAACCCACAACCAGCATAAACCTGGTCTCTGAATCCTACAACCACGAGGAATGAATTTGCGGCCAGCCTGCATAACTGGGACTGCAGATTCTTCCTCAAATGAGCTCCTATAGGAGAACACAGCCCAGACAAAACTTGACTTTAGCTTTATGAGACCCTGAGTAGGAGCCCTAACTAAGCAGTCCCTAACTGCCGACCCACAAGAACCAAGATAATAAATATCCATTGTTGTAAACTACTCAGTTTGTGGTAATTTGTTATGCAACATAGAAAACTAATACGAAGGTCTACCTTATTTTTTCCTACTACATAACATTACCCTCTATGTGTAGACCATATAGAATTTAAAATCTTTTAAACTTTTCTCTATTAATAGATATTGATTATACATGTCTCTTTGTACATAGATATAAATGTACTTGCAGGGTGAATTCTCAATAGTAAGATTCTATGTTGAACATATATCATGAATGTTTTCATTGATATCATCAATACACTCTATAAAAAAGTATATCATTCTATGTCTTTTCCAGAAATCTGTGAGGATTCCATTCTTCTCAACGGTATTTCATTACTATTGTTTCTACTTTCCAAAATACTAACAAAATATTTGACAATTTTACTCCTTTTCACAATAGTAATACTTTCATGGATTTTAAAGATGAAACTAGGTGGCTAATTATCTAACACACAACCTATCAATACATTTATTTTTCCAAATTATCTGCCTAAGGCAATGGTTACACCCAATTAAAAGTTCTAACACTTAGCAAAATGCCTTTACTCATATAACTGTTCTGTTCTTATAAGATATGGCTAAATCTATCTGGTCTATTGAACTACAATGGCTTCAAAGAAAGAGTCATATTGTTTTATTAAACTATTGTCATCTTCTATAATACCGTAACTAGAAATATCAAGATGATGATACCTGTAACTCAAAACCATAATTTCATGGAGCATTTCTACAAAAGAGAACAAAAACCCAGTATATTATCAATGGACTTGTCTTTTAACCTTCCAGAGCAAGAGAGGGCAAAACAGTTTTGGATAAATGCCCAGAATCATTAAGATGAAGAGGCATGAGTGTCAGAATAACACTTGACACAGTATCCTAATACACAGAGAGTTTATTACTCTTCTTAGGGAAGAGCCTTCTTTAGGGAAAGCCTTCTCCTTTCCATTTTATCATACTTTCTTCTTTGGGGCTGAAATGTTGGTCAGAGAAAAAGTTGGAAGTCTCTGGTGAAGCTGAAGATGCCCATGTCCTTTGATTAATAAAACGAGCTTATTTTTATCTTCTAGAAAAATCTCTCACAATGTACATAAGGAGACATTCCCTAAAATGGGTGCAGAGGCATTGCTTACAATAGAAATAGTTTTTAAACAATCTAAGTGTTCCTGAAGTGCCTGGGTGGCTCAGTCAGTTGAGTGGCTAACTCTTGATTTCAGCTCAGATCATGATCCCAAGGTCCTGGGATCAAAGTCTGCATTGGGCTTCCTACTCAGGGGGGGTGTCTGCTTGAGGATTCTCTTTCTCTCCCTCTGTTTCTGTCCTTCCCCTTCTCACACACACACACACACTCTCTCTCTCTCTCTCTTAAAAATAGATAAATAGGGGTGCCTGGGTGGCTCAGTCATTAAGCGTCTGCCTTCGACTCAGGTCATGATCGCAGGGTCCTGGGATGGAGCCAGGCATTGGGCTCCCTGCTCCGTGGGAATGCTGCTTCTCCTTCTCCCACGCCCCCTGCTTGTGTTCCCTCTCTCGCTGTGTCTCTCTCTGTCAAATAAATAAATAAAATCTTAAAAAAAGAGATAAATAAATCTTAAAAAAAAAATAAGTGTTCCTCCAAAAAAGGAACGGATAAATTGTGTTTCATCAATGTTATTGAATGGCATGCAGTTGTGGATTTTGGAAAAATAATATATGTGTATTAAAAGTATAAATAAGCACAGGACATTGATAAATATCAAATTTAGCACATCAATTTTATCAGTTATGGGATCATGAGAAAAAGAAACTATAAAGTTTGGGTGGATAAGATACATATTTTTAAAATATTTAGTATGTCTATATAAATGAGAATGAAGGTATCACGTATTAGAACTTGTGAGGCACAGTTAAGTACTGCTTAAAGTAGAAAAATATATGATAGCCTTAAATAAACCTTAAAAGAAAAGACTGAAAATAAATGGCATAAATTAATTATTTCACAAAAGAAATTAAGATCAACAGATAATAAAACCCATGGAAAGTAAAATATTGAAAAGAAATAAAGAATAAAAATGAAATAAATGGTTGAAAGATCATCAATAAAACCAAGAACTGGTTATTTGGAAAATATTAAAAATATAAATCTTTTGTCATATTTTTAAAAACATAATAATAAAGAGAATGAGCACAAATAAAAGCATACTCAGAACCAAAAATAGGAATCAAATGACAAAGGGAAGATTTAAGTCAGATTAATTAAAGACTATAAGGGAACAATTTTATAATTCAGTCAACAAATTTATCAACACATTTTAAAACATGAAAGAAATATTGGAGAAAATAGAGATGTCCAAACTCAAGAAAAAATGGATAATAAATACTAAAATAAAAAGGAATGAACTACTGATACATCTGCTACCACATTGAGGAAACTCAAAAATCGTATGTTAAGTGGAAGAAAGGACAAATGCTAACAACCATACTTTGCATGTTTCCGTTTATATGAAATGCCCAAAGATGCAAATCAGCGTCAGACTGAAAGTAAAGTAGTGGTTGCTCAAGGTGAGGGTTTGGGGGTGGGGGTGGGGACGGTTCGGTGGTGGGAATGGGAGATGGCTGCATGCAGGCACTAAGGGGCTTTCGGCCTGATGAACGTGCTTCAAAGTTGGGTTGCGGTGATGATCGCACAACTCCGCAAATGCAATATACGTCACTGAATTTTATGTGGGACTTTATGGTATGAAAATTGTGCCTTAATAAAGCTGTTAAAAATAAGAAATGGAATGTTCTCATGAACCCATAACCATTAAAGTAAATAAATTGCTTATTAAAAAAATAAGCCTGTCTCCCAGCCTACCTCACCATGATGCCAAAGGAAAATAGGCTTAGAGGATTTTATAGGCAACCTTACATCAAAACTCCAAGGAATAGAGAATTCCAAGTCCTCCACAAATCATGTCAGAGGAAATGAAAGAGAGCCATCCACTTATTTCAATGTTCATGTGGTAATGTACTTTGATAGTAACACTTTGTAAGGATGATGTAAGAAAAATAATAAAATAACCACACCTGTGAATGTAAATGAAAACATCCCATATGAAGTCCTATCACACTGAATTTCACGTTATATTACTAAAAATTATAATTAAGAAAAATTTATCCCAGGAATCCAAGAAATGTTCAAGGTCAGGAATTTGAGCAACTTTGTGGGTTGTGGTACAAACACCATGTGATTATCTCACTAGATGCAGAAAAAGTATTGTAAATACCCACCTATGATAAGAACAAAATTCAACATGCTAGAAATAAAGGGAAATATTTTTAACATAAGCATTAATTCCTTTTTTTTCTTTTTCATTCGGTAAAGTTTATGTCATGTTTTAATTATTTTTACTTGTATGATTATTATAGGAAATTCAGAAAAAGAAAATATTTACAGTTTCTTTTGTTTTCATAATTATTATGCATTTAACTTTATAATTATTAAATTATTTTTGTTGTTTATTGAAGGGGTGATGGAAAAAATGATTTCTGTGTTCCAGTTATGTTCAGGATCCACCATCAGAAGAGATGCTTCAGCTCATTGACTAGGATATGTTACAACCAACTTTTTTAAACAAATTTCTTTTTTTTTTTCAAGATTTTATTTATTTGACAGGGAGAGAGAGAGAGAGCACGAGAGCACAAGCAGGGGGGTGATAGGCAGAGGGAGAAACAGTCTCCCTGCCGAGCAGAAAGCCTGAAGTGGGGCTCAATCCCCCCATAACCAATATTGGCTGGCTCTCCATAACCATTATTTCTTTCTGAAGAAGAGCTGTGAGTTATATCTTTGTCTCTTATGCAGGGATGGCTTTTTTTTTCTGTGAAGCTTTTAGAAGCTCTCTCAATATTTTTCTACTGCTGGCCTAGCTCTGAAGATATCTGTAACAGTGGTTTACTAGAAGAAATCATCATCACTATGGTAACTTTTATACAGCAGAAATGTCCCCATTAATGTCAGGAACACGATATCTCTACCACAGTCCTGACATCATAACTCTTTCCTAGAGAGCCCCAAGTCATTCAATAGGCAATAAAAAGAAAGGAGAAGAAAAGTGATTTTTATATGCAGGTGATAGGATTGCCTAAATAAAAAGGCCAAAATAGGGGCACCCGGGGGGCTCAGTTGGTTAAGAGTCTGCCTTCACCTCAGGTCATGATCTCCGGGTTCTGGGATTGAGCCCCAGGTTAGGTTCTCTGTTCAGCGGGGAGTCTGCTTCTCCCTCTCCCTCTGCTCCCCCTCCCCCCGGAGCTCTCTCTCAAATAAATAAATAAAATCTTAAAAAAAATAAAATGAAAAACCCAAAATAGCTTTTAATAAACAAAAACAAAAGCAAAAACCGAACAATTAAAACTCGTAAGAACAAGGTTACGTATAGTCAAGAAGACTAACATATAAAAATCAGTAATGTCCTTATACCAACAATACTATTATAAAATATAAAAGACAAAGATGTCATTCATGTTATTTAAAAAATTATGATACATAAAAAATTATGATGCATAAAAATTTATGATNGATGTCATTCATGTTATTTAAAAAATTATGATACATAAAAAATTATGATGCATAAAAATTTATGATACTTAGGAAAAATCATCCATGGTTTGGGAGACTCCACGCTACTGCTCGTTCTCTCTCTCTCTCCCAAATAAATAAAATCTTTTTTAAAATAAATAAATAAATAAACAAACACACAAACAAACAAATAAGAAAACCACACAGGTAGCAAGTGACACATTTGGTAGTTGCCATATTTCTCCTCTATCTTTTTCAACTTCCAGCAGCCATGGATTAGGCATAAGGTAAGAGGACCACTATTTGTCCCATTACTTGCTATAGGAGTTGGGGGAGCAGGAAGAAAATTAAAGGCCACCTGGGTATGCTGCTGGGAAATTCTGTGTTCTATTAAAAGGCTGCATGGTCCTGCGTGGCTCCCTGATTATGTCTGTTTGACTTCCACTTGGCCCCATATACAGACTTGAGAACAACACTGAGCCTTTGTTGACCTCAGCAGATTGGTCAGGTTTTGTTTGATTATCTCTCAAAGATGATAATAGATACGATTCTGTATGGAAACGGTTCCAAACTTCTAGCATCCATAAGAAAGGCAGAAGGAACTTAGTGAAATGCAGATCCCTTGGCTCTAACCAGAAATACTTCCAACCGACAGGCTTGGGTCTGGCAGGAAATCTGCATTTTGGAAACCTCAGGTGATCCTGCTACGGTTAGCTCAGAGATCACAACCCTTGGCATGGTCATAAAGTCATGAGTGAGCAGAAGTGAGAAGCTGCCCCCTTTGCTTTTCTCTTAATGTTTTTCTGACTCCTCCTAGAACATCTGTCTATAAAATGGTGAGCCTCAAACTCTCACTTTGGACAAAATTCCAGAGGCAAGTTGTATTAGTTTCCTAGGACTCCCATGACAAAGTACCAGAAAATAGGTGGCTTAGAACAACAGAAACTTATTCTCTGACCACCCTGGAGGTGAGAAGTCCAAAGTCAGGATGTTGGCAGAGCCGTGCTCCCTCCTAAGCCTCCAGGGGAAGATCCTTCCCTGTCTCTTCCAGCTTCTGGGAGTGCCTGGTGGTCCTTGGCCTGTTGTCCTGCCACTGTCTTCTCCGCTTTAGTCCTCACAGGACTGTCTTCCTTCTCTGTCTTTAGCTCTGTGTCCCTTCTCCTCTTAATGAGGACACAAGCCGTGTGGGACTGCAGGCCCACCCGACTCCCGTGTGACCTTATCTTAACTATTTATGTTGGCAACAACCCTATTTCCAAGTAAGGTTACATTCTCAAGTTCCAGGAGGGACCTGAATTTGGGGGAGGACATTCTCCCACTCAGCACACAAGCCTCAAACTACTTATTTAGCTATTTTTGCCTTGAAATAATGTTAAGCTCTTCAGAAGCAATTGAGAAAATACCCACTTTCCCCATTTTATTTCACTTCATTAAGATTCTTGTTGAACTCCTATGGTGATTCTTTTTCAGGCTTTTCCCCCTGTCTGTTTGTCAGAGGACCATTTACTTTAGAATTACCTCATTGCTATCCTTGCAGGATTTGGCACACCCTCAGCAATGAAGAATTCCTTCAATAATATATCTGTGTGTACATGTATGTAGGAGAACGGAATAAAAATCCCCTGGGAAATCAATGCTGCATTTTCCTTGTCTTGCCAAAAGAAAGAATTTTTTTTGCAATGAACTGAATGGAATAACCTGCAGAAGGATGAGGAATAAGTCTTCCTAACCATTTCTAACCATTCAAATCTGATGAGAGCCACCCATTAACTTTTAAAAAGCAAGTTGATTCATAACAATTCTGAAAGAGATGATGATGATGATGATGTTGTTGATGACGATGATGATTAAATAAGCAAACCAAAGAGACTCCAGAAATTCTGCGTAACATTTTTATTTCCTGAGGCCCAGAGATTGCAGCAGTCAGGGAGATTGTCAGCCCCAAAGAGCTCAGATCTCAATGGTAGGTAGCATGGTTAGGATGGAGAGAGGCCGTAATATTTAAGAATATCTGTAAAAATAACTCAAATTCAGGTTGGGTTTGGTCTTGCCTCCGCAGCACAGGACCTTGTGCACTTCAGTCCTTTTGAGGTGTGAAGTTCAAGTTTGATTTAACTTAGAGACACTCCCTCAAATGGTGTTTCAATTTCTCTAAGCCAAATTCAGTCCTTTGTTCTCAGGCAGCTGATCTCTTGTGAAAGTCTCTGTGGAGCCTGCAGGGGGGCCCCCAGCCATCTCAGTATGAGTCAGTTGAATTATGTATCCAACAGCACCATAATCAATTAAATCATGGCAATTTGCAAACTGCCCCAGAAACTAGGTTGTTTTTGTTTTGTTTTGTTTTGGTTTTGTTTTTTTACTAGATGCACTGACAAAAATACTTTGAAATTGTGAAGTTGAAGTTTCCAGGATATTCTGATCCCATCACTTCTAAGTGTTTGTTGCCTTTAAAAGGCTGGAGAGGCACCGATGAACTGTCTCAACCAAGCATTTTTGAACGAAAGGCTATGCCCGTATGAATCGTTCTTAATCATAATTTATAGACTTGGATACTGGAAGACTCTCATAATGTTTTCCAAGTGGTCAGAAATATGTATGTGTTAGTTTAACAATCATGCATCCTCAAGCTTGTCTTTCTTTAATAGGCAAGAATTTTCCATTTATGGGTAAGAGAAGAGGAGTTGGAATGTGAATAATTTGTTTCTCTGAAATCTTCCACCAGCATAACAGACCTCATTGATAACAGGGATAGTTGGACGTGTGTGGTACTAATTCACTATGCCTTTGAAAAGTACATATATTTTTAGTAATGTAAAGTACAAAATAATTGTTAAGCAGACATGACCCAAAGTTTCCATGTGCATCGGACAGTGTGGCCTACAGAATAGCTATAGTCATTCTAACTTCTTCCACATACATCATGTTAAACAGTAAGTACAAGTATGATAACTGAGGGATGTGGAGAGCATTTGGTAAAATATAAAATAATCTGCATAAAGTTCTCTGCGATAGTTGTTTTCAACCTTTGTTATGCTTTACAATCAACTGGGAAGCTTTTAAAAAGTTCAGCTGTCCTCATTACCTAATGAATGGAGAAATAAATTGTGGTATGACCATACTCTAGAACATGACTCAGTATTCTCTATACAGTGTAAAGGAATGAACTACTATCACATTTAACAATCTGATGGATCTCAAAATACCATTCTATGTGAAAGACACCAGCTACGAAGACTCAATACTTCAATTAAATTTACATGACCTTCTGGAAAAGACACAACTATAGGGACAGAAATCACTTTAAATGGGTGAATGTTAGTGCATGTAAATTGTAACTCCACAAAGCTTGGGAAAAATCAGATACCCAAGTCTCACTCCCAGAGAGTTTAATTCACTTGTGGAATGCAGGCAAGGGAAATTTTTAAAAAGTCTCCCAGATGAAACTAAAGGAGGGACTGAAATCTACTCCACTGTGTTTATATCAGAAGCCCCAGTCCCCTTTGAACGTGGTAAGCCAATCCTCCATAATCAAGGGTAACTACCGAGATTATCTATGGTACAAGTATCACCTCTTCTCTACAAATAGAACTATAGTGCAATTTTCCTTGTCAGTGAACATCAGTTGATTGATTTGCAATGACTTTAAGACAGTACAGTGGTATGTTTATATTTTGCTTTGTGAAGATCACATTCAGCTATTTAACTCCATTCGCGAGCACGGGTGAACACTGGTAGGCCCCATGTAAGATACAACTGCACCTTAAAAATCCTCTTGCCGGGGCGCCTGGGTGGCTCAGTGGGCTAAAGCCTCTGCCTTCGGCTCAGGTCATGATCTCAGGATCCTGGGATCGAGCCCCACATCGGGCTCTCTGCCTGCTTCCTCCTCTCTCTCTCTCTCTGCCTACCTCTCTGCCTACTTGTGATCTCTCTCTCTGTGAAATAAATAAATAAATAAAATCTCAAAAAAAATCCTCTTGTCTATGATAATACCTGTTTTTGGTTAAATTAAGACTAAGACATCTACATGAGTCAAGATTTTGATGTGATTCCTCAAATAGCTAAAGAAACCTCAATTTAATAGGAAATACATATTAAGCATCTATTACATAAAAGGCACCACAAAACCTAAGGAATTTTCACTCCAGTGGGAGAAATAGGACATGCATGCATATTCAGAAATGGAATATTTGCTAGGCATCAACTGGCATCCTAATCTCTTCAGGCAGGGGAGGTAAAATATTTCCCCCACCTGCAGTGCTCAGACCTGGTTTCCCTACCTCCTATTTCTCCCACATCAAATCTATCCACTACCTGAATACCAGATCGAATGTTTTAGTCAATAAATCTGATCTCTTACACCCCTGACCAAAATCATTCAACAGTATCCCGGACACCAGAGAATACACATCAAATTCCGACCTGCTGTGTAAAGGTTTGCAAACTCTGGGCCCTCCCTCTGACCCACTTCATCCCACCATTGCTGGCTTTCCCCTATAGCCTTCCCCAATGTGTTTGAGTTCTAAGCCCAGTCAATACTCAATCTGAGGGGAAAGAGAAGGGAAACAATATTTGTTGGCCATACACTATGTTACTCTGGACTAAGAATCGTGCTAAGGCAGTGCTGACATCCTGGCATGAAATCTGCCAGGTAGCCCAGGGCCCCCCGCTGAAGGCTGAGAGACAGCCCACTCTTGGTTTCATGGTCTCTTGTCACCATCTTGAAGGTCCTCATCATGTTAATAATTTTATCTTTGACCTAGTGTCTTGGAAAGGATCTGCCACAGAACAATGAAGCATGCAGATGAGTACAGACAATACCCTGGGGTGGTGTGTAGACCCTTGTGTCCATCAACTGGGAGAGCAGATAGATCCTGGTCCCATGTGCCCCACAGACATCATGGAGGTCCTGGAGAGCTCCCGTTGTTTTTGTAGTGATGTTTTCTCTGCCTGGAACACACATTTGTAATTCGCTTCACACTTGCCAACTCACCTTCCATTACCTAAACATTGGAGAAGCTCCTACACAGGCTCCAAGACTCAAGCGAACCACCATTTGTCATATGAAGGCTTCCCTGAGTGTTGCAAGAGTTCATTATTTCTTCCTCAGAGCCAGCACCAGTCTGGCACTAACCCCTATTCCAGCATGTATCACAAATATTGCACAATTATTCACACGTATTTCAGCCCTCACTAAATTGTAGATCCCTAAAGGAAAGAACTCCTTTTATTAATCTCCGTATTCCTGACACTCGGCCCAGCGCTCAGCATGTCACTGCCTCTCCGTAAGTGTTTAACTGAATTAAGCTGCTGGCACTTACTTAGCAAATGGGCTTCCTGCTGATGAAAAATGAACATGTGGTCAAATTATCCTCTTTATAAGCTCGGACGGGTGTAAGCAAAGGAGAAGCTCAGTGTATTTGGGGTACTCTGAACTTCCCAACAATCCACCAAAGCCCACTCTGATGAGACATGACTGCCCCCACTGCAGTGAGCCTCTCCTTTTTGTCTGCTCCATTCTCTTTGTCTGCCACCTACTTTGTCTCTCTTATGTAAAATTAAACAATATCTCAAATGCACTTGGGAGGAGGTTTTCCCCAGATGAATGAGTTTAATATTGCGGTGTTTACTTTCTGGCTTTTTGTGGAGGGTTTAAATCCAGGTGTTTACAATCTGGGGTTCTTCTGTAATTTTGGGGGTTTTTTCCCAAGTAGATTTTCTGAAGTCTGAAGCAGCTGGTGGCACACATGTAAACAAAATCAAAATATTTGTTTATACGTCCCTGCGGTTTTGCCTCTACTGGACCAGGTGATGGAAGATGTTTATTTTGTTGTTGACTGTGAATGACGTAACTGAGATTGCATTGCCTGGAAAACATAAAACAATTGAAATGGGATTTATAAAAGTACATTAACTATCAGGGTGTATTGGTGTAAAACAGAGAATAATTACAGGTGTGGCGGTTAAATAAGGCTGAAGAGAGATATATATGGATATTGATATAGATGGTACATTGTATTGAGCACATATTATGAATGAGATACTAAGTTCAAGAAACCCAGAGAATAGAGTATGTGTTTTGTGGATTTAGGAAAGCAGACATACATTTGAGGGCCAGATTGTGAATTTGTAAATTGTTTTGTTCATCTAGGATATTCCCTCATGAATTGATCTTAAATAATATCTTGTCATCATAGCTGATTTCCTTAAAAATGTAAAAAAAAATCCTCCTTTAAGAGAGAATTTGTGGGTTCGGAGAAAGAAAGGGTAGTACCAAAAGATCCAGGAAAAGCTTACGTGTGGGCAGAGGGTGGGTATGAAGGAGAGTCCCTGGGCATTATCTGAAGTCAACACAGCCGTTAAGTGAACCCTGCAGAGGTGCAGGGCTGAACCCTGGAGAACAGTGCAGAATGAAACCAACAGGGTTCTTGCCTGTGAATGTCTACATTTGGATTGAACAATCAGGTAGTTCTGTATAAAGTTGTACCGAGAAGGATGCCGTGAAGAAGAGTTACACAATAAGAGGAAAGCCAATGTTAGGACCACTGGATGAGATCAGATGAGACAGAAAATGATGGGAACCAGAGAAAGGGGACAGCAGGGACCGAGAAGAGCAGGTGTAAGAGTTAGTGTTAGATTGAGGCAGGGACTCCTTGCAGAGGGAGCCAGGCACCAGCAGAACATAAAGAATTCTGCTTTTATGCAAAAAGTCACAGGAAGCCCTTGCCTTGTAGCCTCAGAGTTAGCGGATCAGACCTGGTCAAGTCCATCTGACTTGGACTTGACAAATGACTTGGTGGCAAATGGGGAAAGACTGGAGAAAAGGGGGCAAGAAAAGCTCCTCCACCATTCCTTGCTCTTCTCAGTGGCCCTCTGAATTTCAAGTCCAAGTGTAATAGATAGGGAAAGGCTCAATATTGGATGCTGTAACACACACACACACACACATTCACACACACACACTCACATACACACATGCATACATGTGTCATTATTATTAATTATTCAGCCTTCCCTTCTAAAGATCCACAGTCTCTTGTCAGCAGTGAAAAATATCCACACCTACAATCTTAAAGGAACTCCAGGGACAGCAGGGTCAGGACTCTGTAAGGTCACACAGCTGCTTAGTGAAATGTCTCTATCCTATAGGCCAGGGACTCCAGCATAAGAAAGAAAAACAACTCAGAGCATTCCTTAGTTAGCCTCGCAGAGTCTGGCAGCAGTGCACAAGGATAGGCCAGCCAGGTTCAAGATACATCTCTGTGCGTCAAGGAATGTATAGAAATGTAAACCAGCTGGGCAGTTGATTAGCTTTTGTAGGTTCTGACCAAGGGAGCACATTTGTGCATGACTGCATATTTGTGCTTCTCGCTAATCAGAGGCCCCTGAGTGGGAGAAACACAGAAGTCATTTCCTAATTGAAAACAGTTTGAGAATCTAAACACTGGAGTTGGTTCCCCCCCCTCCCTAGTGAACTGCTTGGAGCTTTCCCAGCATCCAGAATAAAGAGTGGCTGTATGATAACCTTATGCTGGGTGAAATGTCAAGCATCATCCTGGGCAAAGAGGATACAAAAATTCCTTGCCCTGAATTGCAAGACATGAAATCTTTATGGCATGAATTACTAAAGATCCTGATAATGTCAATATAAGAAATCTCATTATAGTATGATTGAGCTTTGGGACATTTGAGTTCAATAGCTACAAAATAATTGTCAGGTTGATCCACTGAGTTCCTTCAGTCAGCCTACATTTCTCACACACCACATCAAAAGCCAGCTCTCTGAAAGTTTCTTGAGACAAAAAGACAAATGACACATAGAACTTGCCCTTCAGGGGCTTCTCACTAATGGTAGAGAGAGACTGGTAAACAATAGGAAATCTGAAAGCAGATTGTGGTTGGTGTTGAGAACTATGAGGCACAGATGAGGAGACTGCACACGCTGTCTGAACCTGCTGGGCCTCCACTGTCTCTGCTCTTACTACTTACTTGTCTTTTGGGGATCAGTGGCCCTCCTTCATTCAGATGACTACCCTTTCATTTCAGGAGGGCTCTTGTTGCTAAGCAGATCAAAGCACAGTTGCTTAAGGTAAGCAACCTACCAGTCTTTCCGACAAGACGTGACTCTACTCATTCTCCAAATTCTCATCCTGTATCCCCATGCCCTCACTCCAAGGATGAAGGCATGCCAGCAGAAAATCAATTTAAAGCATCCTTCTCATATTTTATGCACTGTGAAATTTCTAGCTGGCCGAAAGTTCAAGAAGACTTAGCCCCTACCTTATATTTTGTTTATGTAGTCACATATTCATATTGTGGGGTTTTTTTGTTCATTGCTATACACATGGGACCTAGAAAAGACAAATGGAATGATAGCCTCATTAATACATAATCATATTAATAATAATATAAAACATTATTGCAAATGAATACCCACTTAAAGTCATCAAGAAAAAGTGGAATGGTACCTTATAACCATTCCTTGCAAATAAAATATGAAAATACAAATATAATTGACATAGAAGAAGAAATAATCTTGTGTGTGTGTTTTATTTTTTATTTCCAATTCCTGCTTCAACTCTCTTGCTTCCAGTTTTTATGTAATTATTCTACCTCTCCATATACATCCCCAAGTATATATCCATCCTTCAGCCATTGTCTTCATCAAGCAAGGCAAGAGTAGATAGCATTGCTGTCTGGTTTGGTGCTGATCTATCATGGTTTCTGTCTAACCTGGATCCTCAACACCACTTGTCAATCTTGTGTCTTGTTGCAATGACTAGTCCCTCTTACTGCTATTAAAAATTTACCATAAACCTTAAACATCCTGCCTGATCCCCTCTTCCCACTCTAAGTCAATGTACTCACCTGAATAAATAAATGGAGTTCATCAGGGGAAAGCCATTCGACCTTGTAATACTGCTCCCTCTGGTTACCAAATCCCTCCTCCTCAGTCTCTTCTTCCTTTCTTAACCAGATGCTGCTTCTCCTTCTGCATTTTAATGGGTGGTGATATAAGCAGTTGTGTTCTCTTTTCTTTTTTCCCAACTGTCACTGAGTGGCTTCCCTGAGAAGCCAGCTCTGGGATGGAGCCAAGCATGCCTGGGCTTCACTAGGACATGATCTTGGATTCAAAGTCTATGGGAAGGAGGGGGCACACGTGGGCAAAGAGGCCTCTCAAAAATTCCGCAAGTTGGAGTGGGAGGGACAGGCTTTTATGGTCAGTCTGTCATCAGATGCTGATGCCAACTACTCTGAGAAGGGATTATGATCTTGGGAGAAGTGGGTCTCTCCAAAGAGGGAATCTCCAAAAGTAGCTGCAGTAGAGGGTGCCAGTAACACTTCCAAAAGTTGGGTCATGAGGCTTTACTTTGTGAAGAAGCCTGGGCTGTGTGTCACTTCATCATGTCCACCACAGATTGTCCCTGGACACACGTACTCACGTGCGTCTGCACACATGCACACCAAGTCTCTCTGACTTTACCTCATGTCTGTATCTCAAATCTAACCCACTCTATCATTTCTATTTCCTCTTGGACGCTGAAGTTGGAAGATACAGATTCAGGAGCGTGAATTTCCTGTTCCCCTCATCATCTTAGGGAGGTTCATCCATTAGAATGAAGCGCATGTTCCAGGAGAAGCAGAGACCAGAGTGGATGGTCTGATAGTATGCCTCAAACCCAACTTTCTTCCCATGCTGACAGGAAACTTCCTTTCTTTTCCTCAGCTAATTCATGTAGAGCTTCTGATGCTTGGAGTGCAGGGAGCTCTGACTAACACTGAACATCACCCAAGGTAGGAGTAAGCTGGACCCTGGAGGGTCATTGTGCCCTTCAACTTAGGCAGCACCAGCCTGATATTTGTCTGGGCTTTGTTATGTCTGGCTGACTTGTGCCAATATGATTAATCCCTACTGTGTTTTATTTCACCTCCATGCTTTCCTTTTCCTTTATTTTATTTTAATTTCTCATGCAGTCGACAGGATGATTCATTTCTCAGAGATGTTTATGCCTTTTTTTATCAGAAAGAAAAGAAACAGGAAAGAAAAAAAAAAAACTTTGGAATTACTTTTAGACACTCACTTCCTTCTCCACTCTGACATTTAATTGCTCGCCAACCCTTAAAGAATTACCCTTCACCGACACATATATCTTGCATAGCACAGCTGAAGAGGAGGTAAGAAGAACACATCTGACTCATCTTTTACAGGATGAGAATTAAGGGAATGGTGCATGTGTCTAGTTGTGTGTGTGAGTGTGCATTTATGCATAATAAAATGTGCTTTCCTAGTGTGGGAGGCTCAGCATGGGGCTAGTTATCTTAACTTGTCTCCTCCATCCACAGATCATCCGCTCTCCTGCTGGAGATTAATTGTCCCCTATGGGAGCTGCATGACCATGGTTCTTTAGAATCAAGCTAACATGAAGGTAGCTAATGGCCCAATGATGTTGATTCTTGAAACAACAAAGTAAATAGAGGTAAGGAAGGTACCACTTGAACTTGTCAATGATATTTAACTTGCATTTACTTTAAATCTCCCAGCCATGGAGAAAGACATATTTTCCTAGAGTAGAGGATCGATTAAAAATACCTCACTGACACTGCCTCTGTGATGCAGTTCTGAATTCCAGTTTAAAATTGATTTCTAGGAATCATAAAATAAATAACATTCATGGCACGCTTTATACTGTGACATATATATTATTTCCTTTTGTACTTTTCAGTATTACATGACATTTTGAGAAGTAGTTATTAAATTTCTCATGTTAGAAATTTAAAAACTAAAGTCAAGGGATATCAAAATAAGTGCCCAAGGTCACATTATTAGGAAAGGGAAGAGTTACATCACTTGAGTTTTCTGACACCAGAGACTAAAATTCATCTAACACAGAGTGCAGAATAAACAGGAAAGAGTTGAGTTTCTCTAAAATATTATACATCCAAATAAGACCATTGGCAGTCTATGCTTAATGAAAGCAATGAGAAATTTCTGTTTCTAGGAAAAGAACCAGAAATAATTCATTCAACAAATACTTATTGAGCACTTATCCTCATCCCATTATTTTATCCTTATCCCACTATTTTCCTACTGCCCATTAACCTTGAGCTGACATCTTTGACAGCTTTTTTTGTACAGTTGAGACTACGGCACTTGTCCAGAAATACCCTTAGAGCCATGAAAGAAATGGCTATTGAGTCAAAATTCATGGGGGTGAGTGGGGAATATACAATTTTAACATATATTTTGGGCAACTCTTGTGGATGGCAAAGCTTGCTCTCTGGTTTACAAATCCTGACTCAGGTTCCCAAATAGCTTGAATTTATCCTCTTCTTATTTCCAGTACACAAGGTAAATACTGCCAGAGAAATGAACACCACTTTCTTTCTCTTTCCATTATTAGTCTTGAAATAACATTTTCTCTCAAATGATCCTTCTCCGAAGCAATGAAGTGATAGATGCTGATAATTCAGGACCACAGAATCAAGTCACTAAGTACAGGAATCTTTGGCTGCGTTTGCTGGAGAAATCTACACGGGTAGCCCAACTGTGAGGGTTTTGTTCTGTTTTTCATTTGGTTTTCGTGTGGGCAGCAATCCCATCAGTTTATCAGACTAAAATTTCCACCTGTATTTTAAATGATTTGTACTCTCCTTCTGCTCTGTCCCATGAATTACTTGGCAGCATTTCTGCTACTTTGGAACATCCCATGTCAGGGGGCAGGTGTTAGATTATGTGTATGTATATTTCAAGATGAGCAGATGCAAATGTCTGAAATATTTGCTCTTTTATGGATCTCTAAGGATGATCTAATTTTCTCGACATCTTAAATTGAAAATCATAACTCAGACTTCACATTCTTGAATATCAACTCCAAAGAGTTAAATGGTATAGTAACAAGTATTGACAGAGAATCAGAGTGACAAAATTCTTTGTACATCCAGAAGGAAAGGCTGGGCTTATGAAAAAGTCTTTTACTGTTTAGCTTGTGACCACTGCGATTATGTGCTCTGTGAATTCTGCCTTCCAGGGATGCATTCCTTTGGGGGCATAAATCCTCTTTCAAGTCCATGAGGGGAAAGCAAGGCAAGAAGAACCTGGATCAAGAAGTCATTAAGTAGGTAAAAAGGCCAAATTTTTACAATCAACGAGATAGAATTTCCAGATTATTTAACAATTATTCTTTAATATTAATAGTCCTTGAGGGCGCCTGGGTGGCTCAGTGGGTTAAAGCCGCTGCCTTCGGCTCAGGTCATGATCCCAGGGTCCTGGGATCGAGGCCCACATCGGGCTCTCTGCTCAGCAGGGAGCCTGCGTCCTCCTCTCTCTTCTCTCTGCCTGCCTCTCTGCCTACTTGTAATCTCTCTCTGTGTGTCAAATGAATAAATAAAATCTTTAAAAAAAAAAAAAATAGTCCTTGAGTCCTTTTCTGCAATCTGCAATATGGACTCTTTTCCATGTCAGGGTCCTAGTTCTACATTAATCAGCCTCATCAGTGTTTGAGGCGGGAGGCAAAGTTTAGAAGGGAGGGCTAAGAGAGAGAAATTACAAAAGAGGAGCTTCCCAAACCACAGGACACAATATCTTTTAAGACATGGAGGAGGATCGTTTCTACAGCTCTATGCTGAATGCCAGAAATTTACATTGTATCCTGCTGTAATTGAAAATGAGTGTGTCTAACCTCGTGCTTTTAACCCTAGGACTATTGACCCTGGAACTAGGTAATTCTCTGTTGTGGGGACGATCCTGCTTAATATAGGATGTTTAGCAGCATCTTTAGTCTCTACCCATTTGATGCCAACGCACCTCTTCCCCATTATGACAACCAAATAATCTCTAGACATCGCCAAATGTCTCATGGTTGGGGAAGGGGGGGGATCCCCCCATGTTGAGAACCACTGAGCTAACTAGTCTGGGTCTGCTACGTGGGTCATCCTCTAAATGTGAGGCAGTACCCAGCCCAGACTGAGGCTACAACCCCACCAGAAATGGTAACTGCTGGACTTCTCACTGTTGGCTCCATCTTCACTGCTGTTGGGCTCTAGCTGGTATCCTCTTCCCACTGCATTAGAGGTAGAAACTTTCTCCTGAACGCTTGAAGTGTATCCCTTTGCACGAAATGCCTTCCAGTTTCCCCACTCTGTGCTGTACGACTAAACCCTACTGATCTTTCAAGACTCGGCTGACGTGCATACTTATTTCACATTTCTCTCAAGTTGAGTTTCGTGTTCTATAATAATCATATCTCAATAAGTGCACGTATTGCAATATAATTCCCAAAAGATAAATTTTCCCACCCACTAAGTTGTGAGTTGCTCAAATAGTTATATCCTATTAATCTTCTAGGTATCTCCTCTACCACCCAATGGATACTCAATGAATATTTAGTGAAGAAAGAAATACTAGTTATATGCACTTTGGGTTGTGTTGTTTTGTTTTTCTTGGTATAAATTACAAAACTTTCTTTTCCTTATACACTGTTTGATTTTTATGGTGTCATAGCAGGGAAGTTTGTCCAGCACTGCTAAAGTGCCCCCAGGACAAATCTATTGATGATGAGACTAGTTATAGCAACTTCAAGTTCACTTCGCGTGACACTGATTCTCTCTCTGAGGTTGGGATGCTCATGTACTATTGGACACCAGCCAAAAGCACACCCAAAACCAGATTTTTGCCACACCTGCTTCATCTGGTTTCTTGGGTATAACTTAAATCTTCTGATTTACTAGCAGTCAAGTGCAAATGACATTATAAAATGTGCATCTGGGTGACTTCAAGGAAGCATTTATTTCCAAACATCTAAAGGCAATATCTTTGTTCTAATAACTATAAATCTCAAGACAACCAAGTTATTATTTATGTAAAAAATTAAACTTCTAGTCTTTAGTAATAGTGATTTTTATCTCAGTCTCTTTATAAAAAAAATATTTTTGAATATATCTTTCTTAAAACCGAGTCCTGAAACTAAAAATTGTTCTAATTTATATCATGGGCCCATGCATAGTTATTAAAATATCCATTTAAATATCAAATATATTACTGGCACCTGGGTGGCTCAGTAGGTTAAGCAGCTGCCTTCACTTCAGGTCATGATCCCAAAGTCCTGGGATTGAGCCCCGAGTCAGGCTACCTGTTCAGCAGTGAGCCTGCTTCTCCTTCTCTTTCTGCCCCTCACCCTGTTTGTGCTCTCTCTCTTGCAAATAAATAAAGAAAAATCTTTAAAAAATATATCAAATATATTAAATTGTGTTTTGGTATGTCTTTAGTAAATATCACCTATAATATTAAAGTTACTTAATCCAATCCTATGATAAATCATCAACTGCCTTATTATAGGTTGAAGGATGAGATCCTGGATCCATGACCTAAGCAAAGTACCTATATAATCCATCCTCACATAATTTGCATATTTGTAAGTTAAGAAACAGACATCCAATGTATCAGAAGGGAGCTCAAAGGGAGAATTCCCTGAGTGATATTCAGCAGCTATAGCAGGGTAAAAGGAAAACAAAGCTGATCACCCACTCAGCATTGATTCTCAAATGCCATCTTTGATAGCTTTTCTGAAAGGCCTTGATGGCATTAGGATTTCCGATTGACCCACTTGTCCACGTAAGCCTCCCTCTTACTCTGCGTGGGCACTTTTCTGGGAACTGAGAATGTAGCATTGAGCAAGACACACAGGGCTCCTGCTCCCATGAAGTTTGAATTCTAACATGGAGAGTCGGAGAAACAAATGAAGACTATTTCGGGGTGCATTGAAGAAAACAAACACACTGATACATAAAGTGTTATTTGGAGCACAGGGAAAAACCACGTATCAAATGAGATTCTCAGAGAAGGCCATGAGCCTTCTGAGATCAGAACTGATCTGAAAGATGATAGCAAAACAACATTTGCTAAAAAGCGGTTAAAGAGGAAACAGCAAGTAGGAACTCAGTGAAGAAGAAATCAACTTGACAGAAACAGGACCAGTAAGACTGAATCTTTGTGATCAAGAGCAGATGGGCCAGGACATGTAGGGACTTAGAGATTAAAAAAGGAAATGGGATTTTATGCCAAAGGCAAGATGCCATTGATTAAGTTTTAAGCCATAGAATGACATGATCTTACTAATTTTGCAAGATCTCTCTTCCTACCGGGGTTAAGGTCCAAACAGAATACCCATCGAGGTGATATTTCTTACGTTTTTGGCTGGCTAATCTGCTAACCTATAGCACATTAAGTGTAATTAGCAGCTTTGATTGGGATTTTGTTTTTGAAGACTATCTTTGTATTTTATTTTTATTTTCAGTCATCACCATAATCATTCATGTCATCTATAATTATTAGGACATTCCTTCTATGCTGCCAAAAACTGTCTTCTAAAGAACCGAAGCTTTACTGTACTTTAGTCGCCCCAGAATATAGACCTTAATATCCTTAATATTTTAATCCTATATATGACACTTATTCCCCTATCAATGGAAATTATTTTTTATACAAATACAGCTGTATTCAAGATAATATAAAATATTTACAGTTTTACAAACTCCTTTAATAATGCTCGACCACTGAAGATACAGGGTTACCCTTGCAAATCTCCAGAGCTCATACAAAACAATAAATTTGAATCAATGAAAAGTCATTGACAGGTTATATACTGATATGAAAAAATATTATTAAATATTGGTTCTTTTGTTGAAAAATGTGTGTAAAGTTCAGAAGTAGAAGATACTGTTCTTTCTCTGCGTTTGTCTGTTTTTAATTAAAGAAATACTTCAAACTTGTTATTAGTAGTAAGGAAGAGCTAGAAAATGATACAGGTATAGAAAAGAAAATACTACTAGGAAATCAAAGATGTTTATCTTAAAATCTCAGTCACCCAGATAACGATACCCTATAACACACACACACACACACACACACACACACACACACACACACACACACACACACACAAAATATATCAGGAGACTTAGAGGTCAAAGAGGAAAATGTTCCAGGTTATTTTGTTTTGACTGACAAATGATATATTAATCAGTGCTCTCCAAAGAAACAAAACCAATAGGATATACTAATATATACAAAGAGATTTCTTTAAAGGAGTCAGCTCACATGATTATGGAGGTTGACAAGTTCCAAGATATACAGTTAGTAAGTTAAAGACCCAGAAGAGTCAAGGTTTCAGTTCAAGTCTGAAGACAGAAAAAACTGATGTCCCAACTCAAAGGCAGACAGAGGGATTCTCTCTTACTTGAGGGAGAGTCAGTCATTTTGTCCCATTCAGGTCTTCCACTTATTGGATGAGGCCCACCCACACTACAGAGGATAACCTGCTTGACTGGGTCTATCCAATTTAAATGTTAATCCTCACAGAAACACCCAGAATAATGTTTGACAAAATATCTGGGCCTCCCGGGATTCAGTTAAGTTGCCCTATAAAATTAACCATTGTAAGTGGTAAGATAATTTTTAAATCTTAGGCCTGAATTAATTATCCATTCAACATTTATTGATTCCTCGATAAGGTCCATTCTGGGTGCAGGGGATCCTGTGAGTATAAGAAATAACCTCTGACTTTGGGGCCTGTGGGTGGCTTAGTCCATTAAGCATCTGACTTGATTTTTGCTCAGGTCATGATCTCAGGGCTATGAGATTGAGCCCTGCATTGGGTTTTGTGCTAGGACATGGAGCCTGCTTAAGGTTTTCTCTCTCCTGTTCCTTCTGCCTCTCCCCACACCCCACATGCTCTCACTCTTTCTCTCAAAAAAAATAAATAAATAAATAAAATAAATCTCTGACTTCAGTGGCCTTGGGAAACAGGAAAATGTGTACATGCACGCATAATCAAAATGCCATGAGATAGTTTCTAAAGAGAATGAGTTGGAGCTATGAGTAGTAAGAGTCTTAACTCTAAATTTTAGAGAATGGCAATGAGATTATCTGCAAAGAGGAGATAAGCTTTGCAGAAAGAGGGAATTCCTGGTCTAAAGAAATATCAGAAAGGAAAGAGTGGGAAAAGCAAATGGACTGAGGAACTTCCAGAAGTCTGTACTGTGGAGAGAAGACCAAGTGATAATGGGAGCTCTTGTTATAAAAGACTCTGTAGACACTGAGCATTGCTCCTTGACTCTTACCATGAGCCAACTGCAGAGCTTTTACTAGATGAAAGGGAACTCAACAGTTCACAGAGAATTGTATTCAATTTTTTAAAAAACATAGTTTTTGCTTGAATTTATCCAAAATATTTTTTTAAGAAGCCAAGTATTAGCACTTGTTCCGCCCTCTATTGACTTGTTTTGTCAAACGTTTAGACTTCAGATTTCAAATATAATGACCCTTTTATTCAACGCCCATTAATTAAGCACCACCCATGACAAAAAAACATGTGATGAATCAGTGGATTACAGTAGATAGGACAGATTGGCCCTTTCCTCATAAAGCTGAAAGTTTCCTAGAGAGGGAAGTAAATAGAGAATAGTAAATGAAAATAATCATGATTACTGCAAAGAATGAAATGTATAGCCATGATTTGGCTGGCAAGGCTAAATTCAGAATCATCCCCAAACAAAAGAAACCCAGAGAGATCTATAGAAATCTTCAGCTGTTTTGCCTTGGAGAATCAGTGACACAATTGGTAATGTCTCTAAGTCAACTTGTAGGAGGGGCCGTGGTCCTCCCGTGGTCATAAACCCATGGTCTTGCTCAGACATAGGCCTCTTATTTTAACTGTCATCTCCACCTGGGAATGAGAAATAAATTTTGAGTTCTTTCTTGACTTCATGATCTGACTCACCATACTTTGTTTCTATTGGTTATCACTGATGAATTTCACCACTGACTTTTCAGCATTGTTGTTTATTTGACTTTGAAATTATACTTTGAGCCTATGCTGTCAACATCCAAGAAATGACATAAAGGATAAGAATCAAGATTGTCACATTTTTCTGCCTCTGGGCAATTAGAGTTTTATAGCTTCTTCTTATAACTAAATGGGAAACATAAATCCTGTAATTGAAATGAGATGAACTGAAATGATTTGCTTACCTGAAGAAAAAGCTGTGTTCATCATGCCAACTCCCAACATCCGGAGCCTCAAACAGAAAGCTCTGGCTTTTGGTGAATTACCACCAACACGGTTTTTATATTGAGAGGGGGAGGGAGAATAAGAGAAACCTAGAAGATGAGAGTTGGTTCATATCCACCAAGCTCTGGTCCAATTCTCCTGATTGTTTGGCCTGGGTATTAAAAATATTTGTGGGAGGGCACCTGGGTGGCTCAGTGGGTTAAGCCTCTGCCTTCAGCTCAGGTCATGATCTCAGGGTCCTGGGATCAAGGCCTGCATCAGGCTCCTCACTCAGCAGGGAGCCTGCTTCCACCTCTCCCTCTGCCTGCCTCTCTGCCTACTTGCCATCTCTCATCTCTCTCACTCTGTCAAATAAATAAGTAAAATCTTTTAAAAAAATATTTGTGGGTTGCCTGGTTGGCTCAATCAGTTAGGCATCTGCCTTTAGCTAGGGTCATGATCCCTGGGTCCTGGGATCAAGCCCTGAATAGAGCTTTCTGCTCAGTGGGGAGCCTGTTTCTCCTGTTGCCTCTCCCTCTGCCTACTTGTGATGTCTCCATGTCAAATAAATAAAATCATAAATAAATAAATAAATAAATAAACAAATAAATAAATAAAAATATTTGCAAGCTGTAGTAACTACTACCCAAACAACTTATTGGTGCCTTTCTCTTTCTGCCTTGTACCCACCATTGGGTCTTCCCCCTGAGTTCCCACTCCTCGATCTCCTGTTGGCATCTGCATGACGGCCATTCCCATTCACCATCCTACAGTAATCACACAATTGCTTCAAACTGCCTGGGTCCAGGCCACTCTTCTTTGGAAAGACCTTTCTCCATAGCATCCATGCTCACAGGTGATATGACTAAAGTGCTTTTCAACTCCTGGTGAACTGGGAACCTCTCTATCATTACCATAGCAAGAACACATAAAGGCTGAAAAAGACACTAATGTTGGGGCGGGGGGAGCTTTTAACAGAGAAGAAGCTTTTACACAGTGAATTAGCATAGAGAAAACATTGACTATCCCAGTTCGGGCTCTAATTTTGCATTTACATATCACCTATTTTAAGAATACCTAGACATTTAACTATACTAGGGACTGAACTTTTTAATTCTAAAATGAGGAAACTCAAATACAGCCGGCAGTTAAATTCAATTAACTGTGTTAAATAGGAGTGGTTGAGTTTGGAATGAACACGTATTAATTCATTCATCCATTTAGCCATTGATGTATTAACTCATTCAACAAATATGTATTTCGAATCAACTGTCAGTAAGATTCTATTCTAATTAGAGTCCTAAACGTGCAGGGGAAAATTGGATTGTATTTTCTTATATTGGATTTATATGGCACAGAAAAAGGTTGTATTATGTATTTTTTTGAGCTCTGTAGAATTAGAATAAATATTATCTATTTCTGGAATCAAACAACAGGGTTATTATCATGGTTTTATAATCTCACTTACGCATTTATTCATTCTGTAAATGTGTGTTAAAATCCTACGATCTATATTGGACGAAGCTCATTTCCTACAGAGAGGAATAATTATCTCAATAGATTATTTTGGTAAATGTAAGAGTTTAGCATGGCTTGCTCACAAGATCTTTAACAGGGAAACGGAATAGATTTGTTGCTTTGTCTAGAAGTAGAAAGTTTCTCCTGAGGCAGCTGAAAAAAAAAAACTGAAGATCTTTAAGGAAGTGAGGGATTTGGTTGGGTTAGAAATATCTTGCTGAGTGGGGGTGGTGGGTGGGTCCGGGACTAGAAGCCTGGAGAGAGGGGAAAAGCCAAGAAGTCTGCCCCGTGGGCCATATGAGAGATGGTGGAATCGCCACCAGGCGACTGCAGACTGGGGGCTGAAGAGCATGTCACCTATTCGGAAGAGATTTTGTGCCCCCATCAACATCCAGATCAAAAGCCTAAATATAACCTAGTTATGTAGATTTAAGAGTCACCAGTTTGTAGGCAAATATAAATCTGTCAAGGGTGAGAGATGCTAAGCAGTAAAGCCTAATATTCATAAAGTACTTCCCACATGTCTGAATACACGGAAGAGTTTTTAGAGATTAAATTCACAGATTAATCCTTGCAAAAATTTTACAGATGAAGAAACTAAGACAGGAAAAGCTAAAGAAAATTTCTCAAGCCTCAACCCACTATATATTGAAATATTGATAGATTTAAAATTCAGCTACTTAACCACCACGCTAAATGGTGTTGTTACTGTCATGGAATCTTTCCCCGCTTATATTATCTCTTTCCATTGAAAGAGAGAGAGCACAAGCAAGGGGACCAGCAGGCAGAGGTAGAAGGAGAAGCAGATTCCCCGCGGAACACGGACGCCGATGTGGGGCTCAATCCCAGGACTCACTGAGACACCCAGGCATCCCTAGTGTAAGAAACATCAAATTGCACAGAAGAATTATGCAGTTCTGGAATTCTTTCGTTCCTAATCCCATGCTCTGCAGTTCTCTTCCAATTTTGGATATTTTTATATCTTATGGGTTTCCCTCCACAATTTTAGATAATATGCTTATTGATGCTCTTTAATAAAAACAATATCTATTTTCTCCTCACTGTGACCAATGAGTTAGCTTAATGACTTTGACCCCTATTCTTTATCCCTAGCCTCAGTGTTTGATAATTGTATTTTTTTTAAGATTTTATTTATTTGAGAGAGTGTGTGTGAGTGCACGAGTTGGTGGGGGGAGGCAGAGGAAGAAGCAGACTCCCCACTGAGCAGGGAGCCCAACTTGGGGCTGGATCCCAGGACCCCCAGATCATGACCTGAGGCTCCCCGATAGTTGCATTATTGCTCTTATTTTGTACACTGATCTTTTATCACATTAGTACTGTACATACATTTCTAGCTCTTTTTCCATAGAATTTTTATGGCATCCGTTACCCCTTCCCTGCTTCTTAAAATGAAGTTGTCACTACCCTTCCACCTCCCTTACATTTACTTGCGTACATTTACCCTCTCCCATCTCCCACCTTGCCCGGGAAATTTTCCCTTTTTAAGTCATTAACTCTGTCAATTTCTACACTCTGTTCTCCACCCAAAACCAAGCTGGCCATGTTTTTTTCCAATATACTGACTCGCCGAGCTCTAGAGTATATCAATAGCTGCACTATTAGGACCGTGTGGGTGATTTTATTAGAACTGCATTTTCATCTCAGATTGAGTGTTGGGACCTTTGCGAAAGCTGAAAGAGATGTTCCAAGCATGAAGGTCAAGCTAGTTTTATTTTATGATATTAAATCTTACCATATTTTCATTCATTTCTATGTGGGCTCTGACTTTTTGTTGTGTTTTAGTTTTATCATTTCCAATTGCCTATTTATTTTGTTTCCTTTCCTTTTCTATTCCTTTGCTTTTCCTTCCTTGCTTCTTCTGCTCCTTTCTATTTCTTCTTTTTTTCCCTCCCTCCCTCCCTTCATTCTCCTGCACCCTGTCTCTTCAAATTATGTGTTTTGAGAGCAACCTATGATTTTCCAAACTTCTCCTTCAGCAATTACTTCAAGACTTTCCTGGGCACTTTGGGCTTCCCTCTCTCTCCTTTTCCAAGGGAGCATGAACAACCCGGAAGCTTCAGGATGTTAAAAGGTTAGGAGGGAGGAAGTGTGCCGGTCCTCTCTCCACATCTGCCACGCAGACTTCTGGCGAGAGGACACGGCCCCTCCTCAGCCGGTCTCCACCTTGAGTATCCACAGCACACAGCCCTGCTCCACTCGGTGGTCAGGAAAACTTGGCAGTATTATTGAAGTCTGTCTTGAAGTATCTTCACAACTCCATCAGACTCTTCTATTTCTGGGTCACGCATGAGGGACTCTGTGGGCCTTGCCAGATTTCGGGGATTTAGATAGAAATACTATAAAAATCTCTCCAGCTTCTGAATTCACCCAACTCTATGGAAAAATCTATCTTAACACCTCCTCTGCATTACCACTCAGGAATTGGACTTCGGGGGAGGGTGGAGGGCACAAGTCCCTTTATCAGAGACCAGTGTCAGTGATGTACTATGTGCCTTTTTTTTTTTTAATGAACTTTTACACTTTTCCCCCAGCCCAAAGCATACTGATCGCCTGCACAGCTAAGAAGCCCCATTCTCAATACTTCTCCCCAGTCTCTCATTTGGGCCAGTACTTCAATAAATAGCTTCTTTGGTTTCTCTTCTCATTGCTCTTTGAACCCCACCCACAGTGCAAAACGTCCTTTAGAACAAACCTCTCTCGATTGCTGATTCTTCCAGTGAGTCCCACAGGATCTATACACCACACTCCAGGAATCTCTCTCTCTCTCTCTCTCTCTCTTTTTTTAAGATTTTATTTATTTGACAGAGAGAGATCACAAGTAGGCAGAGAGACAGGCAAAGGGAGAGGGGGAAGCAGGCTCCCCGCTGAGCAGAGACCCCCCCCCAATGTGGGGCTCGATCCCAGGACCTTGAGATCATGACCTGAGCCAAAGGCAGAGGCTTTAACCCACTGAGCCACCCAGGCGCCCCACTCCAGGAATCTCTCAGTCGCAATTCGAACCCAAGCTGGAAAGTAGCTATTTAGACTAGGCTTCACCTGTGAGCTTTACCAGTCTTGAAACCTATTTACTTTCTGGAAAAAAAAAAGAGTGCCTGGGTGGCTCAGTGGGTTAAAGCCTCTGCTTTCGGCTCAGGTCATGATCTCAGGGTCCTGGGATCGGGGTCCGCATTGGGCTTTCTGCTCAGCGGGGAGCCTGCTTCCCCCTCTCTCTCTGCCTGCCTCTCTTCCTCCTTGTGATCCCTCTCCCGCTGTGAAATAAATAAATAAAATCTTTTTAAAAAATTAAAAAATAAATAAAAAATAAATAAAAATAAAAAAGTAGCCAATCAAAAATAGTCTCAAAATTGAACCTGACCTGAACTGATACACCCTTCTGGTTCTGTCCCAGAAATAAAATTGTTTTGAATTTCAACCTTAGGCCAAGATGCTTATTACTTCTAAATTCAGGTGTCCCTCGAATGTTCTCTGGGCACCTGGAAGCCTGCTGTGTTCATGCCTTGACTTTCTTCTCAGTCCCTTAGGGATCTGCTAAAGGAAAACAATTTCTCCCAGGACCAGTTTCTGCCATCTGGGCAGCTAGGGTCCTGTGACCTGCTCACTCCCTAGTCCAGTGGCTCCTAAAGGCCATTCAGATTCACCCGTCAGGGCCTGCAAATATCAGGCTTTTTTGTTTGTTTGTTTTCTCTCATTGGCTCTCTTCTGTTATTGGAAAACCTTTTAAATAGGGTTAAGTAGGAACTGTGGCTGTATTCAAATTGATGTTCTAATAGTTCTCATTAAAGTTTAAAGAACCTTCTCAAAATAAGAAAGTACTTATTAGTAGGTATTACATAAATTTTTGAAGAGAAAGATGAATCTTCAAAGTACATCAGTTTTATGCTTAAAAATATCAAGAGAATATTTTATTATTGTTACACACTGCCATACAATAGCCTGATTCGTAATAAATCCTTAGGGAATTCTGAGAGATTTTAAGATAGTATAGTTCTTACAATCTGGAATAATTAAGATCTAAATGTAGGAAGGGTGCTGGCTACATAATCTTGCAAAACCCTCTAACCTTTTAATGCTTTGATTGATGAGTCTGATATCACTTTGCTTCAAGCTTCATGGGTCCATTGACTACTAATCAGGTTTAATAAATGTAATTCCATTTGAAAATATTAAGTACCATAAAATTATTACCTTGATGACTTTTAACTAAGTGCATCCATAAAAAATTCTGACAGTTTTCATGAGCAGTGATCATTGAACAAAAGTGTTTTCTGCACACAATATACCACATCCAATATACTTAGAATTATATTTTTAGAGGTTTCCCCATTTCTCCTGTAACACGGGATAAAAAATTAACTAGACAATGAGCAAAGTTTTAGTATGACTTATAAAATAGAAGCTTACAAAGAAAAATCAATAGAGATCACTTATTCTCTAAAAAATGAGAATAAAGTTTAAAAAGTAAGAGGGCAAGTCTGTTTTGATAAATACGCATTCGATAACTAGATAGCCTGTGGGTAAAAATAACCTGACTTAAATGAAAATTTAAGGATTCAATTAACATCCTTAGTGCTTAAAGCCACCCTAAGGAATTCCAAAAAAAGGTTCTTGAAGATTTTCACAATTTATTTAAAAATCAGGTTAATCACTGCATAGAGAACAAGAGAAATGAAACTTATTGCAAGCAGATTTGTTGTAATATAAAAAAATATATACTTCCTGAAAAATACACATATATTTTTGAGAAGATAAGAATGATGGTTTATGGGGCACCCAGGTGGCTCAGTTGGTTAAACATCTACCTTCCACTCAGGTTGTGATCCTGTGGTCCTTAAATCAAGTCCACGCATCGCCCCCCATGTCAGGTTCCCTGCTCAGCTGGGTGACTGCCTCTCTCTCCCTCTTGCTCCTGGTGCTTGCACTCTCTTTCAACGAATAACACCTTTTTTTTTTTTTAAGATTTTATTTATTTGAGAGAGCGAGAGAGAGAGAGCATGAGAGGGGAGAAGTTCAGAGGGAGAAGCAGACTCCCCAAGGAGCTGGGAGCCTGATGCAGAACTTAATCAAGGGACTCTGGGATCATGACCTGAGTGGAAGGCTGTCACCTAGCCAACCGAGCCACCCAGGTGCCCAATGAATAAAATCTTTAAAAAAAAAATAGTGATGGTTTATTATGCTATTCCACAGTCTACTTTCTAGAAAGTTAATATCTAGAAAAATTGGCAGTTCCAGAAGCAAGTTCACTGTACTATGAGGTTTTTATGATTAATTATATCCACTTGACTGGGCCACAGGGTGCCTAGAAATTTGATCAGACCTTGTTCTGGGTATTTCTGTGAGGGTATTGCCTGATGGCTTTCAGACTGGGGCATCAGCTTTTTTCCTGCCTTCAGAATTAAACATCAGTTCTTCCTGGGTGTCAAGCCTCCTAGCCTTCTGACTAGAACTACATGATTAGTTGGTTCTCCTGGTTTTCAGGTCTTCAGACTTGAACTACAGTATCAGCTCTCTGGGTCTCCAGCAGAACAATCCTTCCTGGGATGCCTGGGTGGCTGAGTCAGGTAAGCATCTGTCTTCAGCCCAGGTCACAATCTCAGGGTCTTAGGATGGAGTCCCACATTGGGCTCCCTGCTCAGTGGGGAGCCTGATTCTCTGTCTGCCTGCTGTGTGTGCTCTCTCTCTCTTTCTTTCTGACAAATAAATAAATAAAAATTAAAAAAAAAAAAAACAACCAACAATTCTTCTTGCAGATCTTGGGACTTGTCAGCCTCCATGGTCAAATGAGCTAAATCCTTATACTAAATCCCTATTGGTTCTGTTCCTCTGGAGAACCCTGACTAATACAGTCCTCATTCCTAAGTATTGATCCTTGAAAATGTATACTCTCATGACTTTAAAATGATGTTCAGTGCCATTTGGGATTTGCTAAATTAATATGCACTGTGGGTAAGAGCAAAGTGGTGGAGAGTGAATGGGTTTTTAAAACCAGACTTAAAGTCAGATCCTTGCTCTGCCAGTAAAGTCAGATCCTTGTTCTGCCACTAACTAGATGAGTGATCCTGGGTAGATTTTTCTACTACTCTGAGAAGTGTGCTTCCTTATTTATGAAAAAAAAAAAAAAAGCATAAATTAAAATTAAAAAAAAAAAGAAAGAAAAACTCTCCAGGGTTATGTGGCTTATATGGACAATATATGTATATATGACAGAAGAAGTAACTTTGATGTTTCATCAGGGAAGGAGAAGATAGGGTAGCTCCACGAGTGCTGCTCCAGTTAGCACCTGACCAAAAGTCTAGCTTTAGCCACCAAAGAGAAAAGATGGCAAAGATTTATGGAGATTAATTTGACCCCAAATTTTACTGCCTTTCTACATTTGTTACACTCATGATGCCAAGGAAATCTGACTTGGAGGCAGATGAGACTACATCCAAGAGCTCTGTGTTACAGAGTATGTCCTTATAGGGTCCTGTATGTTCTTTTCTGGGTGAAAACAGAAAGCCTGAACTAAAGAAAAGATAAATTTTTCCGTATCTGTCCCACCTGAGGGAACCACAGGCTTACTTGTTTTCTGTCCCCTCTTTTCCGCAGGCTGGTCCCTGAGATAAGGGGAGGATGTTCAAAAGAAAGTCTTAGGAAAAGTCCCAGGAGCAGTGGGCTGTGTGCTATTAAACTCCTCTGTTGGCAGGAAATTTCAAGGGCAGAGAAACAACCAGAATGGTAAGTGAGTTGGTGTGTGTGAGAATCCATGTGTCTGGATGTGTGTGTTACAGTCAGTATCTAATGTACTTTTTATCTGTACTGGATCGCTTTTTAATACCCTCTCCACTATAGGAAAAACATTGTTTTCAGTAATAGTTATGAAATAAAACTAATAAAAATAATAGCCAGAAAAGAAGTGCAGACAATTAAAAGTTTTTCTTATTGAACTTTGCATACATAACTATGTTAGTAAAAATGAAGTAAAGCACAATAAAATAGTTTTCCAGTATAAAAATTAAAAAGCTTGGGGGGGGTGTAAAGGCATGGGAAAAACCTGTGAGGGGGAGTGGGAGGCGCAGGCTTCCAGTTGTGGAGGAAGAGTGCAGCGTAGGGAATACAGTGAGTGGTGTCATTGCATCGTGACAGACGGCAGCTACACTTGTGGTGAGCACAGGATTTAATGTAGAGTTGTGGAATCACTGTGCTGTACACCTGGAACCATGGAAACATTATGTGTCAACTATACTTAAATAAGCACAACTATTGAATCAGTTTTCATATCCAACTGAGCAGTCTGAACTTCGCTCTTCAGGTGACAGTTCTGTGTAAGCCATAGAAATAATTGTTCATTAACTTTATTAGTTAATATTAGTGAAATATACACTAATGTACATTTAGGACATGTACACTAACTTCATTATACTCATGTATTAATGAAACCTACTTTTTTTGAAAATGTAAGCAAAAAAGGACAATTTAGGCAATTACTTAAACCATACCACCGTTGTAACATTTTATTTCTCTTTAGGAAAAAGAAGTTAATAATTAAGAAAGAAGGACAAAATTTTAACTTTATTTTTATGTATGTAAAGTTCATAAACATTTTATCATATAGATGCAACAAAGTATTTTCATTCAGGGAAACATTTTTTTGTGTAAATTAAAACTTGCTGTGTCAGACAAAAATATTACACCTTACAGTTCATACTGTTTCACTGTGTTACATTTCACAGTACAACCTCTATTTGCTGGGGCACCTGGGTGGCCCAGTCAGTTAAGCAACTGACCCTTGGTTTTGGCTCAGGTTGTGATCTCGGGGTGCGGAGATCAAGCACTGCATCAGGCTCTGCACAGAGTCTGCTTCAAGATTCTCTCTCTCTCTGTCCCTGATTTTTTTTTAAATCTTAAAAAAAAAAAAAAAGCACAACTCTGTTTGCCATATAGATTAAAATGATGAACTACAGAAACTTAATATCTCCTTAGATGTTTTTACAATCACTGGGCAAAAATTATTTATTTTGGATCAACTATTAAAACACAAGACTGGGTAGTACCGGGGCACCTGGGTGGCTCAGTGGGTTAAAGCCTCTGTCTTCAGCTCAGGTCATGATCTCAGGGTCCTGGGATCAAGCCCCACATCTGGCTCTCTGCTCAGCAGGGAGACTCCTTCCCCCTCTCCCTCTGCCTGCCTCTGCCTACTTGTGACCTCTCTCTGTCAAATAGATAAATAAAATCTTAAAAAAAAAAAAAAAAAGAGAGAGACTGGGTAGTACCATAGGAGTTGGAGATACAATCATGCCCCAAATAAACTCCAGGGATTCTGAACCTGTACACATCTATTCTCAAAAGAAATATCTGTAGATGTGTCTCTGTATGTTGTGAGTTGTATAACTGGGACTTCTCCAAATTAATTTTCGTGTATAATACAACATTTATTAAAAGTATTAATAACAATGGTTCTTATGTTTACAGAGCTATTACTGGTAGCCAAAGATAACCACAAAGATGGCTTAGAATTTAGACCAACAGAGATATTTTCAGGAAAGAAGTCATTTATGACTCCTGTTTATTAGCCTTTATCCGCCCACCCCAAGCACATGGTAGTAATAAAAGGCAGGCTGATTCCTTGGTTGTGTTGCTCTTTAGAAGTCAGTTTCAGGTAAGACACCCTCTTCATTGCTTGCTTTGGTCATCCGGCACTGTAGTCTTGACACGCCAAGGCGACGGTGTCTGTAATTTACTTGTAAACACTTTGGCATAGATAGTGCTATCTTTGTCCTTGTTTAAACACGTCCTAGTGATGATTGATTCCCATTAGATTTACCTGAATCAAACGTGCGCTGTCCGTGAGAAGGTGATCACGTAGACTCTAACCAGGACTCCACATTCCTGGGATGACTGTGACAAGTGCATCCACCTTCTTTATCTCTGCTCGGCATTTGAGACTGTTCATGCACCAGAGTGGTTTCTAGAAATGGTTTTCACCGAGGTAGGAAGTCATGTGCAAGCCATGAGCATTACCCCACAACCCCACCCTTGAATGAACTCAGGTTCAGAATCCACACTTGTCAGAGTGCACCCTCAGGAAAAGGACCACTTCCATGTGTGGCCCTGACATCTTCTTCACAGAATTGTCACCTGAGCTGACTGGGAGTAGCTGACACTTGTCCTTGAATATTGTCTCACCTCCCTGGAGTAGACCTTTTGTGTAAGGTGCTCTTCAGAGATCTGACCTTCAGTGACCTGCTCTGGCTGCAAGCATGACTACATTTGGGTTCACTTGCTAAGAGCTGTTGTGCGGTGTGGTGCAATTCTACACTTGTTTTCTCTTTCACTGATCACGTGGTGAGCAGAGGGCTCTCACCTGCCTCTAACTGCAGGAGGAAGCTACAAATGCCTGCTTTATGATTGAGAGAGACCACAGTTAATAGCTCTGGGCGTATGGGTATATGTGTGTGTGTGTGTGTAGAAAGTAATGACCATTGAGGAAAATGAGCCAGAAATTTTCCCCTAAATAACACTTTTGTTTTAAGAAGTGCTGAGCCACAGGGAAGAGACTAAGGGCNAGAAAGTAATGACCATTGAGGAAAATGAGCCAGAACTTTTTCCCCTAAATAACACTTTTGTTTTAAGAAGTGCTGAGCCACAGGGAAGAGACTAAGGGCTGAAGTTCCCTAGTAAAATACATTTTAGTCTGATAAAACCAAAAGTTAATGCCTCCTTCAATCTGGAACAATGGACAGAACCTTGGCTTCTTCACCAATCCACAAAAATATTGTCTGGGACATGCAAGATGTAGATAACAAATCCACTCAAACATTTCCTGGAACCTTCAAGATACACATAACAATTCCACACAAATATTATTTGGGACATACAAGACGTAGATAGTAATTGTCCCAGGCACTTCTTGACAAAATTTTTCCCCCTTCCAGAGAAGTAGAAAGGTTTCAAGAACCTGTGTTGCCTTTCTTTCTACTTGTGTTTAAATTAAACAAATAATGTATTGGAACACTCCTAGGATTGCATTTTGAAAAGTATGTTGCAGTAGATAAAGTAAAAATAAAAGTACCTCCTCTCTGCTCTTGACCAAGGATGTACTACTTCCTCTTGTTAATGATTTAGGGGATTTCAAAACTGTCTATTCATTTACATGAATACATATGCACATATGCAAATATACGTTTTCAAAATGGCAAAGGAATTTAAAGATCCTGTAGAGCTGGATGACTTTTCAACTAAAATATGAACATGCTTATCTGCCTCAATATCGTTGTAACACATTTTATTCCATGGTACAGAAGTTTCTTAGTTTCTAGTACTCCTCCTAGGCATAAGTATAACTTGTGGCACCCGTGGGGTGAGGTGTGGCCCCATGGATAAAATGTAAGTGAATAAAATGTAAATGTATTATTTTCAGGTGGAAGGTTTAAGAGCTGTGTGCAAGCCACCATGCCCTCTCCTCTGCCCGAGATTCTGGTGTAATGAATGCTCCATATTGGTGACCATTCTGATGAGGGACCAGAAGGCTGGCTGAGCACAAAAGCAAAAGCTGACAACTTGCAGCCCCCTCACCCCCCACCTCCCTGTCCTGGGTGGGACTTTTATGACGCTCTCCCAGGAACCTCCCAATTATCTTGATGTTAATGCCTTGCTAGAGGCAAAAACCTTGACAATGGCAAGTTCTGTGGTATCTGCTATCCTGTAGGTCTTCTTTAGCATATGAAAGTTCTATTGGAGCCTTCCTTTTTCCTTAGCTGCTGCAAACCTATCATATGTAACCTGCGACTCCTCACAACCCCCCCGCCGCAGCTCTTTCTGCCCAAAGGTCCTGTCTCCAGGCTTTAATAAACCACCGTTTTGCACCAAAGATGTCTCAAGAATTCTTTCCTGGTCATCGGCTCTGGACTCCACCCACTGAACCTCACTTATATTCTGAAACTTCATCATTTGGTGCCTGAACGTGGGCTTTGTGTCTTCACATCTGGGCTCTGAGCTTCGGTGCAAAATTGGCAAGTACTTTCTCTCCTCTTCCTTTACTCTCTCTCGTTTCAGGGGTTTTTCGAGGCCTGTGGTCTTATTGGAACACTTTCGTGTTGATTGCTCAGGCTGTAATCCTCTAGCCTCTGGCTACCCTATGGGGAGGAGAATGTCTGCCTTTTGGCTGGAAGTCAGTACCTTGGCTGGAATGGTAATAAGATCCAGGAACTTCATGTCCTCTCTTTATTCCTGTTCTTATACAAAGTATAGGAACACACTTACATGTTCTTATACAGGACAGCCATCTAAGTCATCAGGATGGCTGCCACACTTAAGACTCTGTGTGAGGTTTCCTCCTGATTGAGCTAATGTGATCCCCTCCACATCCCTGGTCTAGCCATTTATGGCCATGGGACGTCCACTGGTAGCCGGCCGAAACCAGTACCCGATGGAATTAAAACCCAACTGGGGACCATTTCCTAGGGAAGTTGGCTATAAGGACCACGTGTGTTGGAATGTTGCTTAGGCCATGGTGGATTTCAGTCTTGACTGTTTCTTGTCAGTGTCCTCTACTAACTACTTAACACTACAAAATTCGATAATTTCCCCCTTGTAAAACTTTTCTAATATTTTCCATGGGTTAAAATGGCAGGGCAGCACACAGCCTTCAGGACAGACAATGGCATGGCACAGTTCTTCAGTGCATTCACCAGGCACCCATCTGTAGCCGAGGATAAGAAGGGGGAAGGGCAGGGATGCCGGCACCCCTCCAGGGCCTTTTACAGCAGGAATGCCTTCACAGGAAGGCAGAATTGTGCTCAAGAGCAATTTTTGTTGAGGGACGTCTCCGGTTGCTTTTGACACACGGGAACCTCCGACCTATCCTTCGTGGGACACCACTCAGGAGTCCAGGGGATTTGGTAATGGACCTTCTTTACTTTTCTGGGAGTATGGCCTCAGTAGGCTTCTTCGGTTCCCGAGGAGTCTACCTTGGGGTGCCTTTTAACCCACTGAAAATAAATTGAATTGCAAAACTTAGAAAAGGACTGAGCTCCTGTACCACTGCATGGCCTCAGTGGGATCTATCAGTTAGACCTCCTCTGCAGGAAGTAGGGCAAATGGACCTAGGATAACTTCATTGCTCATACCTAAGCCTTCATTGCTCTACACAAGACCCCGACCTAAGAGCCTTTTGCAGAATGCATTTGCCCGAATATGTCTGGCTAGTAAACACCCTCCTGACATATTGGATAATTATTTAAATAAGTTTCCTCCTGGTAAACCCAGGTTGCTGGAGGTCACACAGGCCATCCCTAGCAAAGGGGACTCTGACTTTCTCTGTTCTAATAGATGTGGGGTCCTCTCCCTCACTCATTTCCCAGGTTAATGGCTATAACTGGAACCAACCATGGTTAGTCTCCCTCAGGATGGGGACCTGAAGGAATATTCCCAAGCAGCTGCCAAAACTCCCTTTGTTTTGGGGAAATTCCCTGTCTTCTCTGGTCAGACGTGGACTGCCAAACCCTTTCCCCCTTGTTGGTGGGAAAACATGGCGTCTGCTCCTCTGTTGGAGCTGATGAGCTCTAAAACCAGGAATCCTTTCTCCTCCTTCTGGCAGCACTTTGTCTCTTCTGTCTCCCCCTTCTCCTGTTTCTATACCAACTTGGGTGTGGCCTGCATAACTGGCCTCTATACCCTCCTCAATGCCTCCTGCTCCATGGCGCCTTCTCTCTTCACTGTCAAGGAGCAAGAAGAGCACCCCTGGACCTAACAACTCCCACTCCAGAATTCCCCAACACTAAATTGAAAGTGGGGTGGGCCCAGGTGGAACGTATATCAGTATTTGAACTAAGTTAAGTTTGTTGGTTTAATTAAGATGTACATGTCTTTAAAGTTATCAGCACTAAATGTAAAACTTATTCTATCGAGGTTTGCTGAAGGTTAAATAAGCTCATATTATCTCTGTTGCAATTTGTTAGCAAAAAGATGACTAAACTGATGGTCTCAGTTTCAGGGTTTTCACAGGTATATGTTAAGATAGCTTTCAAAGTCTTTGGTAACCTGAAACTTTAAAGTTTTGCTTGGATTGAGGTGGAAAAGCCCAAAAAGGCCGCCTCACTGAGATGGGGAGCCCCCAGAGATAACTTGGCACTTCTCTATCAAGTCACTCCCGCATAGACAAAGACCTGTTGCACAGCCCGAGCCAACCAGTGGTGACACTCCGAGAAAGACCTAAACAAAGACCTGAGTGGCCCCAAGCCAATCAGCGGTGAGACCTCGCGAAAAATTCCTAGTTTGCCTCTAAATGCCCTCCCTAATCTTAACCGGATGCTCAGCCTTTGTGAGAGGATTCCTCTGGGTCAGCCGCCATTAATAAAGCTGTGTTCTCCCCTCTCTCACGTGCCACTTGAGTTTCTCGGTCACCTCTGAACTTCCGCAACAGGATGATGAATGGAATTAAATTTGTTGGACATCTAGGTCTTTTCCAAATGGGATAAAGTGCTAAATCACTGTTAACTGGACATAGGTTTGTACTTTTGACTTATTGCAAAGAAACTAAAGATATTTAAATCTGTTGGTGAACATGTTTTGTGCCTTAACTGATTCACAAATTTGCCATCTAAAGAATTCTGGTGTAACAGTTCACAAATAGTTACTCCTTAGTCTTCACTGGAGATTAAGGTTTCTAAAGAATGCAAGATTCTAAATGACTGATGGGAATGCATTTTTGTTGAAGGTAAAAGAAGGTGATTTTGTCCTAAATGAGACTGGTTGTTTGGAGAGAAATGGCTTGGGACAAAATCTGAATGCAAAGGAAAGTTGTAGAAGGTTTATGATGGGAAATCTTCAGAAAAAGAATTTTAGGTGTGGTCAGGATGAACTAAGCTTGAAATGAATGGATTTTAAAGATACATTGGTATAAGATTGAAATTCTCTCTGTTCAAAAGGACAAAGTTCTCTCCCAACTGTTGGTCTGCTCTTGATAGAGAAAATGTAAATAGCTTTTTTTCTCTTTGCCCAGAAAAAAACAGTTTCTATGTCTTACCTTTATCAGGTCTTTAACATCCCTAATCCTATTTAGGCATGTGCTTTAAAACTTCCTAAGGTTTTAACAAACTTTCTCAAGATTTAAATCATGAACAAAGTCTAGTTGACTAATTAGGCTTGCTTGCTTGATATGTTACCTTCTGGTTCTAGCTATGGAGGTGTTTTGTGTTACAGAATGACTGAGTTTCCTTGTCTAATCGTATCGTAGTGAACTCTCCTATCAGATCCTTAACAATGTCCATTTCTGAGGGTTTTTTTGTCATTTATAATTGTCCTTATTGTCTTGCAAAATGAGTTTCATTTTCAAGGAGGTTCATATAAAGGACTTTTAGGACAATACAGGTATTCAATATATTTTTTTTTTTTTAAGATTTTATTTATTTATTTCACAGAGCGAAAGAGATCACAAGGAGGCAGAGAGGCAGGCAGGGGGGGGGGAAGCAGGCTCCCTGCTGAGCAGAGAGCCCGATGCGGGCCTCGNATCCTTAACAATGTCCATTTCTGAGGGTTTTTTTGTCATTTATAATTGTCCTTATTGTCTTGCAAAATGAGTTTCATTTTCAAGGAGGTTCATATAAAGGACTTTTAGGACAATACAGGTATTCAATATTTTTAAAATCAGAACTGAAATGGGTAAGAATTTCCGGAACTAACTAAAGCTGCATTCCAACTAAACCAGAATTAGTAACATGGGACTAAATAAACTAAAAGATTATAGTGTTGCGACTCTTGTTTGAAACATTGCTGGTTCTCTAATGTCTGCTCTTCCAGACTAAAGAAATTTTTACTTAAGATATCTGTGNGTATTCAATATTTTTAAAATCAGAACTGAAATGGGTAAGAATTTCCAGAACTAACTAAAGCTGCATTCCAACTAAACCAGAATTAGTAACATGGGACTAAATAAACTAAAAGATTATAGTGTTGCGACTCTTGTTTGAAACATTGCTGGTTCTCTAATGTCTGCTCTTCCAGACTAAAGAAATTTTTACTTAAGATATCTGTGACTTACAGAGATGTAAAAATATTCATTTGTAAACAAATCAAACCGTTCAACTTTTCTCTCTGTCTGAACCCTCTGAAACTCAAGGTCTCAGTAAGTATTCTTCCATAGCAATCCTAGTCATTTGCATAAGTTCAGTAAGAATCTGTTCTCCTTGTAACAGGACACCACTGGAAACATTGGTTATTTTACCAAGACTTTGACTGGAATGTCATATTTGAGAAAGACATGCATAGACTCAGATATGACCAGACAGCTTTAAGGAATTGAGGTTGGCCTTATGAAACCTGGAGCCATAAAGTCCCTTGGAAATGTTGGCCTGATAATCTTATTTATAGAGTTCCCAGCAGCCTCATCAGGTGAGAAAAGAATGTCACTTCCTGGCAAGTGCAGGAACCTCAGGATACTCTGGGGACCTCAGGAAGAGGAATTCGCCCAATCTATAGGTATTGTACACGTGTCTGGTGGCAAATACTTGGCTTGGCTACTGGCCTGAAGAGGATACTAAAAGTTCAACTTTATAAAATGTTCCAGCAAAGCGGATTCTAAAAGATCTCTATGATCACTCACTGTTCTTGCTGAGCTTATGTAAATAATTAGGCCAAGTTTGTTAAAACTGGTCTTGTTTTTCACATAAATTAGTCCTGATTTGGCCATCTCTGGAAATGAGAGTTATTTTAGAGAGAAAAATTATGTTTCAGTAATGCATCTTTGTGGATCTGATTGTAAATGTTTGTTGTTTACTTAAGATAGACAACTTGAGGTAAATTTCAGAGAAATTACCATGGTAATTCATATATAGACAATCTTCTTGCTTGTTATTCTGTGGGAATAACAGAACCCCATGGGCATATAATTATTTAAACAGGGGGCAAATGGGATTAATTCCCCAACAGTTCCTCAACTAGCACCTTGTACCCCACTCCACATGGTTAACTATGGACTTGTGGAGATAATGGATGACCCCACTTCCTTTATGATTGGATTGGATGATGTACTTGGGGATTCCCTTATCTCCTCAGACAAGTTTTCTCCCACTTGCCAGTGATCCTTTGTAATTAGGATATTAACCCTTTACCTCAAACAAAGAGGTCTTCTTAATGGTGTATTTTTCAGTCATATTTATCCTAGAAACCACCTCTATTGAGATACAAGTAAGGGCTTTAGCTAAGTGTACAACAGTGCTCCTGGTAAAAGGAGCCTCCAAGTTCACTGTGGGACCATCCCTGACTGTAATGACTCCTCATCAAGTCCAGAGTATCTTAGAAACCAAAGGCCACCAATGGATGATGGAGGCCAACTTACTAAATACCAGGCTACACTTAACAGATATGCCTGAAATAATACTTAAAGCCTGTCAAAATTTAAACTTCGTTACCCTTAAGCCTGAACCTGCCCACTGTACTTCTCTATAGAGCATAGCTTTTCAGAGGTTATTGATCTTGCTTACTCTAGTCGACCAGATTTAAGATGCCTCTATTGAAAATACAAATGATAGTTGGTTTAAACATGTTCCCAAATAGTAGTACTCTGGGCTACTGACTGGTTTGCTACTGATTGGGTAAGGCGACCAGGCATCAGATGGCTAGCTCCAAATAGAACCCACTGGATCTGTGGGACCAACCTGTGGCCCTGGCCTCCTCCATGATACATAGGTGGCTGCGCCTTAGGTTTTGCCTAGATTTGTGGATATATTACTAAAACCATCACTACTCCAGTTAATCTCCCCAATTTAAACAATGGTGGACACAGTTTGTCTTAACACTGGTATGACCACCTAACGTCCATCTTGTTCCCTCTTTGAGACTGGAGGATGTTTGGCACATGGAAGTTCTTAAGAGCATGGTCAGCCCTAAATGACCCTCGAAGTAGCATTTCTCTATTAAAATGCTATGGTAATACAAATGTGTAAAGCAGCTTTACAAAATAGAATGGCATTAGATGTTTTAACTGCTACACAAGGTAGAAGTTATGCTATCACACACACGCACACACACACAATCCTATGTATATGTAAAATATTACATACTCAAATTGGCACTTTAAACAGTTCCTCTCTCTCTAATGATTGATTGAACTCCTGACTGGAAAAGGATTTTTGTCGACTACCAAAAAACTCTTACTTGAGCTTCATTTTCTTTAACACTAATCATGTTTTTCTGCTTTCTCCCATGTCTCTCCACCTGGTGTCAACTCCTGCGCTGCCATAACTTCAACAGATGATCCTTTACATTTTGGAAGATCACTTGAGTAGTTTCCCCTGGACTCAGCTGCTGCTGCCTTTTGCAAGTACCCCATACATTCCCCAACTGAACAATACTGACCCACAGGTAATAACATCTCTACACCCCTGTTCAACAGGAAGATGTTACAGAAGATGAGACCTTTCACCTTCAGCCTTAAAGATTTAACTCAAAATTGTTCAGGGGGGAGTGATGAGGGAACAGAAGGTTGGCTGAGGACAAAGCAAAAGCTGACACCATGCAACCTCTCCCCACCCCCCACTCCTGGGTGGGACTTCTATGACACACTCCTGGGAATCTCCCAACTATCTTGATGTTAATGCCTTGCTAGAGGGGGAAAATCTTGACCATGGCAAGGCCTCTGGCATCTGGCGTCCTGTAGGTCTTCTTTTTTCCTTATCTCCCCCAACCCATCTTAGGTAACCTGCCACCCCTCACAACCCCGGGGCAGCAACTCTTTCTGCCCATGGGTCCTGGCCCATGCTTTAATAAACCACCATTTTGCACCGGAGATGTCTCCATTCTTTTTTAGTCATCAGCTCCAGACTCCACCCACTGAGCCTCACTTATATTCTAAAACTTCAACTCCATCTGCTGCATCCTGGGTGAGAAGATACAGGAAAGAGTCTCCAGTGGACCTGAGAGGGCCACGCATTAGCAAGAAGTAACGTGCTGTTTTAAACCGACGAGATTTTGGAGGGGTACTCCAGCATACTCTAGCATTTCTGATTCATACAAATAGTATCTAAGGATGATCTTTTTAATTCAATTGTTTTCTGAATAACAGAATCAGTATCACTTCCAATTGTTCAGGTATATAAAATAGTGGCAATAGGTAATCTGACATTTATATCATACATTTTTTGTAACCAAGACAGATTTTATATAGAGTCCGTGTATATAGAGTCACTCAGATATTGTTACCCTCTAAAAACTCTAACCTTTATACTATTAGAATTAGTCATGAGGATACACATTGACTTACACTACAGCCAATATTAGTTAATCAATATTAACCTATCAACCATTTAATATCTGTAGGATCTGATGATTTAGAAATATGGGCCAATGTCATTTAACTTGTAGTTTCTGATTATTGGTTTTTCCTATGTTTTTTATGTGTGGGACCTCTTCTTATCTACTCTGAATTGCCTATACATATCTTATGTTCTTATGTGGATTATTTTGTTTTGCCATCTAGATTTTTAGGAACTCTTATATGTTTGACATCCTTATGTTGTGTATGTTGAAGATATTTTCTCCGAGTCTATCTTTTGCCTTTAAATTTTATTTCTTGTGTCTTTTATGACACAGAGCTTTCATTTTCATATAGTAAAATCTCTCTGTCTTGATAGACATGGAATCTAGAATTTTGTTCAGCCTAATAACTTTTTCTTCAGTCAGCAAAGCATCATAAAGTGTATTATATTTTATTATAAGTTAAATTATTTGTAAAATGCCATTATAGTTTTAGAGGTTGTTTTATGTTTAACTCTTAACTCCAACTAGAATTTATTTCAGTGAATGGTGTAATGACTGCAATGTGTTTTTTGTTCAAATGAATGAGCAATTTTGCCCACATGGTTTGTTGAATAATGTGCTTTTTTTGTGGATCCCTAACAAACCTCTTGTACCTCAAATTCTTGAGGTTTCAACATTTGCATCCAGAGGGGCGAAAGCTGTGAACATTTGGAAAGACCCGATATGGACATTTTTGGCACTCAGTTGCTGATGGATGGATCCTGATCTTGAGGATGGTCAATTGTTATCTTCATAAAAACAAGTCTTATGAGATGACGTGGTGATCACAGTGTTTACTCATTCTAAGAATGCACATCATTGTGAAGGAAAACCACCAAAGTATCTGAGGTAGAGTGTTTGAACAGGTGTCAAGCTATTAATAGCTATTAACTGGGGGACATGATAGGGAGAAGAAAAGAGTAGGACAAATGGAAGGAGATTTGCCTTGTGTAGATGACTGCTCAGCTCCAGTCCATCCAGGCCATGTGGACATATGGGTCCAAATGAGAACCTTTTTCCAGTTTTTTTGCCAGAGAACCTGTGGGTCCATATATGTATAAAATTTCTGGCTGCTTGATTGTGAATGTGCACAAGCATGCTTACAACCATTTTTTTCTCTAGAGGGGATAAGGTTTCTGAAGCAGAGAAGAAAAGATTTACTGAATCAAATATGTATTAAACCTTAATTTACCTTTAACCATATTCCTGGCTTTATAGTCATGAAGTATGAGATGACAAGATATGAGAACTAAATTGCTGCCAGATTCTTGAGGTTCCAAGTAGTGGCAGATCAGAATGCATGTCTTGACATGGAAAGCAGTTGAGCCAGGTTTTTGCCCCAAACTAAAAATGATATGTCATTCCTCCTTCCCCAGGGAAGGGGCGAGGCAAATGAGAGAGAGACCAAGATGCTGCCAAGTGTCCCTCACACAGAGGGACTCATGAAAGTGAGGGAAAAAGGCACTTGCGTGGGTCAATCCATTAAGCATCTGCCTTCAGCTCAGGTCATGATTCCAGAGTCCTGGGATTGAGTCTTTTTTTTTTTAAGATTTATTTTATTTTATTTTATTTTATTTTATTTTATTTTATTTTATTTTATTTATTTCACAGAGGGAGAGAGATCACAAGGAGGCAGAGAGGCAGGCAGAGAGACGGGGAAGCAGGCTCCCCGCTGAGCAGGGAGCCTGATGTGGGGCTCGATCCCAGGACCCTGAGATCATGACCTGAGCTGAAAGCAGAGACTTTAACCCACTGAGCGACCCAGGCCCCCATCCTGGGATTGAGTCTTGCATCAGGCTCTCTGTTCACTGGGGAGCGTCCTCCCTCTGCCTGCTGCTCCCCCTGCTCCTATGCGCCCTCTCTCTCTCTCTCTCTCTCTCTCTCTGTCAAAGAAATGAATAAAATCTTAGAAAGGGAGGGCAAGTTCCATGCAATGTATCACATTAGTGTCATACTATCTGATATTTTAGAAAATCATGACATGTCTTCGAATCTATAAGGTATCATAACAGGAGATTTTCATGTTCTGTATTTAAGAACAGGAGTAGTAAAATATTTATCTTTATACATTTCACAAGAATGAACAATAATCTATGGTTCTTAGTGTCATAAAATTTTGTTTTCTCCAGAAGGATATAAGCTCTACCAGAATTTTTTTTACTTATTTATTTATTCATTTTTATCTTCTAATATGTATAGAATGTATAATAAAAGATACCTACTTTATTTTCCTGTAGAACGATATATTACATATGTAATCTCGCTATCATTTCACTCATCATTTCACTTTCCCCTATGAAGGCCTTTAATTCCTAAGCCCATTATATGTCTTAGAGTAAGTCAGAATGCTTGCTGCAGACTGAACATTTGAAAGTCGTTCCTCTATCTCAAGAGCTCTTCTACATATGTCTGATTTTTTTTCAAACACCAAATGTGTTAAGTTTCATTTCAGTTAATATTAACAAAGAATAATAAAACTGGGAGGAATGATGTCAAAGGACAAGCTAAATTTCAAATGAGTGTTTTAACAGCAAGAGATTAAGTGTATCTAAATAAAATACACACAGCATTTATTAAGCTATCTATAACAAGTAGATAGGGCCAAAGTTGACAAATGTTGTCTTTTTTAATTTTTATTTATTTATTTAACAGAGAGGGACACGGCAAGAGAGGGAACACAAGCAGAGAGAGTGGGAGAGGGAGAAGCAGGCTTCCCACCAAGCAGGGAGCCCAATGCAGGGCTCGATCCCAGGACCCTGGGATCATGACCTGAGCTGAAGGCAGATGCTTAACAACTGAGCCACCCAGGCACCCTGACAGGTGTTGTCTTCACTCAAAAAGTCAATCACCAGTTTCACTGTGTTGCTGTCAGTATTGAAAGGTTGCTATATGGTTTATGAAGCATATATTCATTTTATCCAATTAAGTTGATAGTTGAGAAAAGTGTCCGTGAAAATGAAAAAAGTGTTACTACTAATAAAGCAGAATAAAAAGCTTTTCTAAAATCTGGAATCAGTCAAAATCCAATCAGGAAATGGAATCCACACCATCATTTGAACAGGGAAAGTTTGATGTAAAGAATTATTAACCGTAACAGGGAAAACTCTATATAGCAGTAAAGAGAATTCTAAAAATTACCCTGGAGCTGAAGGAGATTACCCAAAGAAGGAACAAATACAGAAGATGGGAATCCCTTCCTCAAGATATCCAGACCTTGTTAGAGACAGTTTGGTTGTGGCTCACTGGATGTCAGAGAAGTTTGCTGAGTTGCCTTGGGTGAGAGCTGGTCCATTGTCCCTGGGTAAGTCATCTTACCTTTGTACATCTCTCTGGGATACCATTCAACCTGTATGGAGGAAAGCATCACTTGGATAGCCCTACACACATCTTGACGGCAGCACCACAATAGCACAGGAAGTAGATGAGAAAAAAGGACCTGAAGAGAAATCTTTTTTTCCTTTAGTGTCTCTCTAAAGACTTCTGCTGACAAATTTAACATGATGCAAGTTTCAAAGAAAAAACCGTACAGGGCCCAAATCCATCTTCATAAAGCAGGCAATTAAAGGTAGATTTGGAGCTGAGAGGGTATAAATAGATTATTTTCACAGTTATATTTAATTTTCTATTATCTAGTCATTTCTTTTGTTAAAGTTTTTTAATTTAAATTCAGTTAATTAACATAGAGTATATAATTGGTTTCAGAGGTAGAGGTCAGTGATTCGTCAGTCTTACATAATACTCAGGGCTCCTTATGTCATGTACCCTCCTTAATGCCCATCACCCCATTACCCCATCCCCCATCTGCCTCCCTCCAGTAACCCTCAGTTTGTTTCCTATGATGAAGAGTCTCTTATGGTTTGTCTCCCTCTCTGATTTTGTCTTGTTTTATTCCTTCCTCTCTAATCATTTCTATGTGTACTTAAGAGCTTAAGTTTCCAAAAAGTTTAACTTTATCAATTTGATTCTCATGAATATTAAAATAACAATATATCCAGGGTATGGGGCCACTTCATGATAAATATAACATGCTCAGAATAGGCTATGGACCTCCAGAAAACCTCAGGTTTTCTGGAAATCTGAATCATAATTTTCCAAGATGGTTGATAAAGTGGCTCTGATCTTTTAACTATATATTTTTTATCTATGAAATTCTGTGAGGACTGACACTTATACAAAAAGGGTTATCTTTAAGAAAAAAAATATACAAAATTATAAATTCCGTAATTCATGTGAAAATGTACCATGAAGCCTAAAGTAAATGTGTATCCAGCCTAACTTCTTAGCCAGATCTCAAAATTCTCACAACNATATACAAAATTATAAATTCCGTAATTCATGTGAAAATGTACCACGAAGCCTAAAGTAAATGTGTATCCAGCCTAACTTCTTAGCCAGATCTCAAAATTCTCACAACCACTCCACTGACTCCAAATTAAGGCAAAGCAGGATGGAAGATAAATTAAAATAGAAAAGGCATCACTCTGAACTGACTAGTCACAATGACCCACATTTTTCAAACTTTACAAAATCATATGACCATGTGAACTTATTACTAGGGTCTGTCCCAGCACCCTAGAGTAGCTTTTACATGTGTGTAGCGTAAAATCTAAGCTTCAATAGTTTCACATTAAACCACCCCTCATGATCAATCTAACTATAATTTATTAAGATTCTAATAAATTCTATTGGATTGCCTTTTATTTATGTTGTTAGTTTTTATCAAATGTTTGATGATTCTTGGGTTTTTTGCACACATTCATTGAGAGGTAGGTTGATCAGTTTAGGGAAGTGGTATGGGTACCCTTTGTACTAGATCTATATACTCTTAATTTCTGCCCATGCCTTTGGTTTTTATTTTTTTATTTTATATTTTTTTTTAAGATTTTATTTATTTATTTGACACAAAGAGAGAGATTACAAGGAGGCAGAGAGGCAGGCAGAGAGACAGGGAGAGGAGGAAGCAGGCTCCCTGCTGAGCAGAGAGCCCGATGCTGGCCTCGATCCCAGGACGCTGAGATCATGACCTGAGCCGAAGGCAGAGGCTTTAACCCACTGAGCCACCCAGGCGCCCTCCTTTGGTTTTTAGATAGTGCAGGTGATATGCTTTATACGGTCTGGCATATAAATGTCACCGTGCCTACATAACATGGCCCCTGCCTCTCTCCTTGACATCATCTTTATTGTATCTGTGGCCAGTGGGGTTCCTCAACACATGGAAACCAATTCCATCTCAGAGCCTTTACAATCCCTCAAATATCTGAAATCCTCCTCCAGGTCTTTGCATAGCTGACTATTCACTGCTTCCATCTCCACTCACCTCTTCAGATTTAGTGAATAATACATTTATAAACCAGAAAGAGAAAACTCTGAGGAGTCATCAGGAAATATTGAAGCCAATAATTTTTGCCTTACTTGCTTCTCTGTACTGACCTTATTCATTTTTATGCCTTGAGTTGCTGTCTTACTTGCCTTACTAAATTGCTCTGATCAAGTTCCCCACTGGGCTCTTCTGCAGAATCCTGATACTAATTTGAAAGAAGGCCACAGATTTAAGTAAAAATTAGGTCAACTTTTTTCAAAGTTTCCACCCAGGAACCTTTGAAAGGAATTGTACTTTTCCCAAAAATGAATAGTCCTAAGCTTATTTTTGAGCTTTATAATGTCCCTGTTCTTGTGTCTTTATCAGCAAACTCCTTACTTTTGTCCAAGGTGACATTGTGGTCTATCATCCCCTTCATCCCCCATTTGTTCAAGCTCTACCTTATTTATTTCCTGCTTCAATATTTGAAGATAGGTACTTGTCTCTCACTCAATGCATATAATCATTTGAATTTGAGATCTTTGATGTGTGACACTGGAGTCTGGGAAAAGTCAGGGACTTACAGTATGATACTGGGTCAGTGAGTTTCTGGAACCAAGTGGAACTGTTTGGAACTTGGACAATGTAATTGGTATTATAATCTATGAAAAGTCAAGAATTTTCTAGACTAGGACAAACATTTAGTTTCAGATAAAATCTAGAGGATCCTCAGATAAGTAGACTATTTTGATATTATCAGGGATGTCTAATCAACTCTGAGGTGGTTTCAGTGGTTTGTATGATTTTCCTCAGAAGCTTTCCATTGTAAAGGGAGAAGTGTGTGTTTACTAAGGAATCATTATGTCCATATGTGTGATCTCTGATAGGCAGGTATCAAATCCCAATTTGAGGGATTTGGGATAAATGAATGAGGAGAGCAGGCATAAAATCTTCCTCTAGCAGAGGAAATGTACATCTTCCAGTCTCAGAGCAAGTTCCCTTCATCCATTTAAATACTTCTGAATTTTGCCGCATCTGAGTATCACCGAAACACCACACCTTGTAATCCTCAAGGTCTGAGTGAGGGGGCTTAACTTGGTGTTACCAACTTCAACTTCAACATGACTAGTCATATCAATTGAGTCAACTCTAAAAGGAGTAGTGTTGTCATTGCTTCATTTGTTCACAATCAAATCCCCATCATGGGTAATAATGGCTGACATATAAGCACTCAAGAAACATTTATTCAGTGAATCAAATCAAGTATTTTAATATGCTAACTTTATATTTTAAATATACAAAAAATTCATAACTATTAAAATAATAACAAATGCTTTTTTTTTTCTATCCCAGTGTCATGAGTAACACCTTTTAAGGACCCTTGTGATGCAATATTGCTGGGAAATCAAGTATTGTGGTGTCAGTACCCTGTGGGAGGGGACATTTTAACTTAAGAACAGATAATTTTTCTATTGTCTCTCTCTGTGCTTCTCTTTCACTCTCCTGTGCTCTCACTCTCCACCATCTCCTCCCTCTCTCTCTCCATTATAAATATGGTGTCATCCAGAGTCTATCCTGAAGAAAGATTAACAAAATTTGGGTAGACGTACTACCTAAAACAAAGTAGCTTGGTAAGCCAATATGCCTTTTTTTTTTTAAACATAGCTGAGAAGGTACTTTGCAACCTATCAAGAAACTTAATTCAATATAGTGTGGCAATAATAGTTACCCTAAGGAAAATGTTCCAGAAAAAATCAATTTAAAAGCCAATTCACTGTTTGACCTTAGTGAATTCATTTGACCTTCATTGAAACCAGTTAAAAGATTGGTAAGAAATGATCAATAGACAAAGATTTCTGAAAACCCAATGTCCCCTATACTGGGCTGTAACTGATGTTTGTTCTGTTGTAGGGAACATACTGCTCTTTGGTGTTAAGTAGTGAATCTAAGTTAAATGGATTAATTCCTTTCACAGTACATGATACAGCATACTGTTTACATAGTGTCAAAATGTCTTCAAACCTCTATATACAGTAAACATCAAACTGACAAAAAGTAATTTAAATAAGAGGCTGTGTTGCATTTGTTTTGGAATCAGAGAAGCCTGGCTTAAGTTTCCAGGATCTGTAACTACTTACTACCTAAGTTGAGACAACTTTTGTAAACTTCAATTACTTTATGTAGAAAATGAAGATAATCATAGAGTTGAGGTAAGAATTAAGTAAAACATATTAAAAACAGTTCAGTATCTGGCATAGAGTAAACCATAAATCAATCATTATTAGTATCATTATTGGTGATATTCCTATTATGATAAATTATAAACTTGAAGTCAGTAATGACATAGGGCATCACTGTATGCATTTTGTGATCTAAAATCATTCCTGACTGCTTTTATTTCATGTCTTAATCCTTTTATTTCTTTCTTATAGTTCTCACCTGCTGCTAACACATATTATCTTGCTATATTTTATGCATTAATAAAAACAGTTTTAATTTATTTCGCAACAAAAGGGAGTTTAAGTAAACATTTAGATGGATAGATACAAATCATAACTATATAAGTAAAATGCATATTTATAGTAACCTTGGGCTGTGAATTACAAAATGTCACAAGATCTCATTAATTCATATTTTATGGTGTTGGAAGAGAGGAAGGAGAAAGGGTAGATAGAGGGCATAGTCTTTGCCCTGTTACTGTCTACAAACTGGTAGGTGTACAGGAGGACTTTAATGAGTGTTTGTTGAATAAATATATAAATGAAGTCAGCAAATATTATTCAGTACGCTCGGGCGCAGAGCAATGGGCCAGGCACCTTGGGGAATAAAAGATTTACAGCAAGCAGACCTAGTTCCCCTTTCTGAAACTTACCATACGGTATTAGAAGACAAACTCTATAGACAGATAAATAAATAAATCAAACAGATGGCATTTTAATGGAGATTCAAACATAGTACAGTGTATTTGTATGTGCTAGGGGTGGAAATGGGTTTTTGAGTGGCAGACATCAGTTCCAACCTGAGGGATATACGACAGATGCTTCACACTATACCAGCGATGAAGATTCTGAATAGCACCCGGACACTGATTCCTGAGCAATGTCTAGAATAATTTTTCACTCAATTACGGGCTACGCAGGCAAAGGAAAGTGACTGCTGTACACAGTCAGCACCGCAGTTATAAAGACACACAGCCACACCCCTGAGCTGCTGAAGCATAACCCTGGGGCACCTGGATGTCTTAGTCGCTTAAGGGTCCAACTCTTGATTTTGGCTCAGGTCATGATCTCGGGGTCGTGAGACTGAGCCCTGCATCGGGCTCCATGCTAGGTGTGGAGTTTGCTTAAGGTTTTCTCCTTCTCCTTTTGCCCTTCCCCACTCCATAGGTGCTCTCTCTCTTTCTCAAAAAAAATTTTTAAATAAATAAATAAATGAATAAATCATAAAAATAATGTAACCCTGTTCTCATAGAATATTGACCACTTCAGAGGACAGATGGGCACCCAATCACAAAGAATTGTGAACCAAAAGCTGAAACTTTCTTCCCTCAGTAGCCCAGTTTGCCTTGAGGTGCCTATAAACAACTGTTGAATAAGGGTATGAAACGGTCATTTTTGTATTTGGTCCTGTGGATAAAATATTGTTTCTGGTGAATGTGATACAATTTCCAATGTATGGACACAAGTGAATCTCTAATATAGCTTTCTTGGTACCAACTTCAGATTCTAATCATCTGAGAGGTTGTGGTGAACAAAGCAGAAAGGACAAAAAGGAAGAGGAAGAGGAGGCTGTGAAGGACAAGGAAAAGCTGTCCAGTCCTGAAACCCAGGCTGATAAAATCAGAATCTCTAGGAGTGGGGCCTAGCCATCAGTAATAAATAAAATATCCTGAGAGGAATATAATGTGCTGCCATGGTTGAAAACCACATGAGGGCGATGATCCGGGACAATGCTTCTCAAACTTTACTGAGCATAAAAATCAATTGCATAGCTTGCTGTAACAGGTCCATGAGCCCCAGATCCAGAGGTTCATGTGTCTCCACTCCAAAGATCCATCCAGGATGGAGATGAATGTTTTGCATTTCTAGCCAGGCTCAAGATAATTCTATGTTGTCCATCTGTGAAGTACAATCTGGGTATCAGTGCTCAAGAGTATGGTACCAAAGGCTCCCTGAAAATAGGCAGAAAAGCGAGTCACCTAGGAGATACGTGTTGCTCAGTAGATGGTCTTTGGACAGGCAGCACCAGCATCTCCTGCGATCTTCTAGAGATGCCAAATCTCAGACGCTGATGGATCAGAACTTCTACGTTGTTACCGAGATCTGCAGGTGGTAGACATGTTTGTTAAAGTTTGAGAAATACTGTTCTAATTCTCAATTTGGGCCACTTTGGAGTCACTTGAGCACTTGTAAAAATCTCACAAGGTCTGTGACTAACCCTGGGATGCTTTGTGGACAGGAGGAGTTTTTAGAAATTGCCAGCAGGTCTCTTCTCTGCAGCAAAGTTTGAGAAGCACAACTCTAGAGGACATGATTTGAGGTGATATTGTATACATTTTTCCACAAACTTCTCTTTCAATCCCCTAGTCCATCACATCCTATTAATAGATACTCACTTGTACATGTTAATAAGAATCCTCTCAAATGCAAACAGCCACAGGAGGATGGACGTTGTTTTATTGGTCATTTGCATCTTAGTGTTAATGTAATTAGACTCTGAGATCACAAAGCTGGAAACAAGCGAGTCTTTTTGGGAATTGGGAGAATAGAAGAGATGATATTGATTGGGGGGGTCCTTCTTATCATGAGTTGAGATGGATGGAAGCATGAAACACTGACGATGTAGAATATGATTAAGTATTTCTTGTTCAACGCAGAAGTAGAGAACCCACAGAGCAATGAGTGGCTGGAGGAGGGGGGATAAATTGTGGGGATAAATTGAATTTCTTTTAAGAAATGTCCATGAAAAGAATTTGAGGAATTATACAATTATAATAAATTACACTGAAATTGGACATGTGGCAGAAGATATAAATGGTTGATGAAGTAGCCGTTAGAAACTATTACCAGAGACTATATTATCACACATGCACTTTTTTCTGTGAGCTTGATGAGATCCAGAAACTCATTTTATATATTTCAAGTGCCCTATGATGTTTTAGTTATGGATACCCCAGCAACATTAACCACACTGACCTGTTCCCTATTTAAACCAGATCGATTCCAGAGGTGTGACTGAATAAATGAACATGGCAAATTCCTAACCAGTAAGCATTTTGTCTGCATACTCAGGTCTAAGATGGCTGGATTTTTTGTTTTCCTTTAATGCCTCCAGAATATTTGAAATACATGCTGAGTCATTTAATTGGAATTAGGTGCCTGTTGAAGAAAGAAAAGCGTCGCGTTTCCTTTTATTTAGTGGCTCAGCTGTTTGAGGCTGAAACCAAGTCGTGATTGAGGACACCTGAGGGTCACGTAATGAAATTGAAGTATTCAGGCCCTCACCGCTCACCCGTGCAGACCTGCCACAAAACATGCCCTGTCAGAGATGGCTTCTGAAGTGGAAAAATGTGTGCGCTTTCTTTGAAAAGTTCTTACTAATCTTGTTTTTCGGTGAATAAATACAGCAATGGCAAAAGTCAACTAATTTAAACTATTGCTTTTATTATAATTACACGGGAGCACAAATAAATAAGCACAAATAAATAAGCAAATTGTAAAATATTGCCAGTGCACTAAAGAAAACAAATTGTTTTCAAACAACATCTGGTTACTTCAGTAGTATCAAAGTACATTTATAATTACATGTTACCTAAAAAAATCAAGTACAAAAATTAAGAGAAATTAAAACATCAGTGTTTATATCATTAGGTATATAGAAATGGCTAACAACACGTGAATAGAGAAATCTGTTAGCTAATGCTTATTTGCACAATTTTCAGGCACATACCTGACATTTTTAATGAGTTGTGAAAAATGTAATATGACATTCAGATTCTTAGATACGGTAAACATGTTGTGTTGGAATGGATATTAAATGGTTTCTTTTAAAAACCCTGTCTTTTAAAAATGTAGTGCCATTATCCACTAAAAAACATATTATTTTATATCATTTCTTCAATAGCTATTTGTTTTAATTTCTTGAAAAGAGCAAGAAAGTAAACGTACAATTGCTAAATACGTAAACACATTTTAGTGCAAGATAACAAGACCTGTGACTTTACTGTGCTTTGTTTTTTATAATCACAGTGCACTTTACACCAATTGCTACACTATAAATGTGAACTCAAGGATTTCCAAACAAAAGAAGTGCATACTAAACATTTTCATATATATTATATACAGTATGTATACTGTATGTGGGTGTATACACGTGTAAATGTAGATGCTTTTAGGGTGGGCAACCCAGTCATATTTGGGAACAATTGAACACTTCAAAAAGATCTTCATCTATAGCTGATTGAGATAAGCCCAACACCATTTCTGTGAAGGTCTTTCCCCTTAAATTCGAAACTTTGTAATATTTAAAGGGAAATGTAATCAGACATTTTTTTCAAGTTACACACATTTTGCTACAATGTAATTGACCCAAATATCAAAGGGTTTTAAATCAATCCAAACAACAAGCCACAATGTTCAAGTCCAACATGGTAAACGTGTTATCCTTTTACTGAGTTACATAGACAGCAGTACATATCCTATGTGTACATATAGAATCTTATACATAAACATATTTTATACTTAGACATTAACTTTAATATGTTTTAATATTTTATTTTGACTGTACACTTGATCTGGAAAAAAAAGAGAGAATACCATATATAAACACATAAGAGATGTCAAACATGTGATATTGTATAACTTCTTAGAAATAATTGGCTTTGTTTTAAAAATTTTAATGATTGCATAATTAAGCTCCTTGAAGGCAGGGACCACATCTTTTTGAATATTTAATTCCAATGCTTCACAGAATTTTTTAAAACCACTAATAGATAAGTGTCTCAACAATGAACTGTTAATAATAAATTAATAAATTGTCCACATTCTACAATTAGCTATTTTCCCATTGAAGGATGAAGTAGTGAGTTAATCTTAAATATTATAGGTACCATTTTTCTTCAGTTCCAGTTAAATTTGGGGCACAATGAAGTAGGATTTGTTATTCTATTGTACTTCTACTCCTTTGAAAGGGTAAACTGTTTCTCATCTCAGATTACCTACTGCTTAAATCACAGGAATTTTTTTTTAATTTCATAGGTAGCATAATTAGCTTACAAGCTCTATTCTGTTTTTGGGAAGTGACTCCCTTTAACATATAAGTGATTAAAATTGCATTGTCAATGTGTATTGTTTTGATGTCTTATTTAGTTAGTTAAAACACTAACCCAAAAGCGTTGTTTAGTTTTATTGACTTGATTCCTAAACTTGCTCAAAGAGTCAAATCAAATTATATGTGAGGACGAGGCCTAAGCTTGAGTGTAGTTAAGAAAAATGTTTCTCTATTCTCTAGAAGCATTCATGAAAATGATTTGGAACCTCCATTTCTGAAGTCCCAGTGTCACTTAGGGAAGTTGTATCTCATCGTATCCAGACAATTTCTGGATATTGGAATGTGCATATTCTTTAAAACTACAAAGGTGACCCTCTTAATGTTTTGTTTTGCTTCACTTTCCCAAATATTTTGTATGGGTGATCATTAACCTTCACTTACACAAATCGATCACTCATTCCAAACTTTCTCCCATGGCATGAATATGGGGAAAGGGACATCAGTGTTCACATGAAGACCTACCATGACAGCTCAGAAGATGCTGGCTTCTGGTGCTGAACAGAAATGCAGGATCTCCCTCACATCAATTCTAAAGAAATTGCTTCTCGAGGGCTAAGAAGTTTTTCCCATAGAAAAGCATCTTGCTGACAGCCAATAAAAATTTGTTTCTGTAAAAGCTGTCGGGAAAAGACCATTTCTCATATGTATGGACTCTTCCCACCTGATAACTGTGCCATGATACCATTTGTTCTTTGGCACTGCTATAAAAACTAAGAGTTTTATCTTCCCGGAGTGTTCTGGCTGTCAACAAAATGTTTTATCATCCGACCAAATTTATAGATTGACGTGTCCTGACTGACTGCCACCAGAGAATAAACTGATTTTTCTCTGTATCCTAATGACCTCTTCTCCATATAAAGAAACACGACACAAAGGGAAAATGAATGATAGGATGGTTCTCGCCACGTCGGCGAAGCCACAACGGACAGTGGGTTAGGCACCCAATAAATGTTTTTGAGTCAAACATCAGTGAAGCCACTTTCCCAGATCTTCCAATGACTTCCCATTGAAAGGAAGATTTGGAGAAATTAAACAGAAACGGTTGCCTAAGGTCAGATTTTCAAACAAGCTGCCTTCTCAGAAAATAACTTGCTTGAAAAAAAGAGTGCATGAAACCTGGCAGCAACATGAGTTTGGCAGAACAAATGGGAATGACTGAATCCAACACAAATCATTTCAGTACCTCTGTTTCCTTCTTGACAAGTGGCCAGCATTAAAAAATACCTTCTGCCTCATTCAGAGAGATACGGGAAAAGATTGCCATCTGAAAAACACACTTGGATATGATACCCTGCATGTAAATTTCAAAGGAATTATCCAATCATTACCATACTGAGCCTGCATATACATATACATACACCGAGATCATCATAAAGATGCTGAGAATTGATGTCTTACACCTGATTGACTGGCTCGAGTATATGTGGTCATAAGAAGTTAAATCAGTCTAACATTCTGGTCCTAAGTACATTTTATTTCCAGTCTGATTTTATCTTAACACATTTTCATCACTCTTAGATTGGTACTCCATTAATTGTTGGGTTTGAAACGTGACCTCTAACTGGTGAAACATGGCAGTAGGATTTATCTAAGCTACTTAAGATATCTATGTGATTTCCTGTACTCGTGATCCTGCTTCTTCTTCTGCTTCTTTTTTTTTTAAACCACCTCAGTTATACAAGCAAAACCTGAAACCTCAGTAAGTGTTTTATGTATACGGTTCTCCTGCTGAGTACTCATTCACGCAAAAACAACAGATACACATGCTCCCACTTATCCTTTTTCCTTATTCTTTCAGAATTCTAGTTGGACATCAAAATATACATTGATTATAAAAGATTAAAAAATTATTTTATAACATTTCAAAGGCCTGAAAGGAACTATTACTGATAAAGCATCACTAGGTTTTTAGCAATATAGATTACAAAAATCCCCTCGCTCCTTTATATTTGGTTTTATTGAGCAGCTATACTATTGCTGTCAAAACCCTCACAAGGAAAACCACTATGACAGTAACTTCGAACACATACCCTTTCTCTCAGAAATATAATACTAAATTGATTGTTAAAGAAGAATCACATACTGTCAATTTTAGGAAGCATAAATAGTAATTTAAATATACAAAATATATGAGATAGTTTCCTTTTTATCCATCCATGGCAATATTTATATGCAACTAGCAAGTTATTCTTAAAAGATATATAGGAATTTGTTTAACTTAAACTTTACCACCACATAAAATCGAAGCCACCCCCATCCATCCCCTAGCCCCTGCATTTCCTGTTTCTTCCTTGAAACAAAATAAAATAAACAAGTGGTCATCATTCTTTGGTCATGGTGTCAGAATCAGTAAGAATGGATGTGATGGTCGTGCACAGAAGATTACGATCCAAAAACGTGGTGATAACTAGTTTGAAAAACATAAGAAATACTAATTCATTAATGGACCTAAATTTTGCTTAGTGTAGTAAAATATGTAAATGTATCTGTCTGAATGTTTATTTCTCATTTTCTAGGGGAAACGAACATACATGTGAAAAGTTACTTAATAAGTGGCCATAAAGCCACTGGTCCTACTTTCTTGAAGCAGTCACGCTATTTAACCTTTCAATTCCTTGTTCCTTCCATTGTCACAGTGAACCCTGGTCTCCTCCAATCAGATCCATGATGCAAGGACACGTGTCCCGAAAGTCATTTCTGAAGGAAATATTTTCTGCTGGGATATCCAAATATATCCTAATAACTTTCTCTGGAGTCTGACTAACCATTGCTTGGTATAAACAAGACAATATTGAAGAGAAATTCTTATAAAGCCAATGTAACAAAAAATATTGGTGTGGATGTAATGTGGACATCCAAATTATGCATCACATTTGCATTCATTTCCCGTCAAACCCTTCAAAACTTACAAAGCAACAGATGTTCTTAACGAATATGATATTTGACTTCTACATTACTAGCACCAGATCATATATTATGTGATGGAACATGATTTATAGCTGTGAGCTCTCATACAGAAGCCAAATGTGGACAGAAAAAAAAAAATAACATCTTAAATGCAAAAATTAATAATAAAAGGCATCCAGGGATTACATATAAAAGAGATAACAAACCAGTTAATACCGAAATTATATCATATAGTAAAACTCTTGATATTTCTGTAATTTTTATACGTATAATGTGTATTATTTCAGGTGTCACCCATAAACTAGTAAAATATTTACATCTTAATATCTTTTGGATTCAAAATAATCCGGGATAAATAAGTGTCTTAATTGCAAGGATACAATTAATATACATTTTATCGAGAATTTGCCATGAGTAGGCACAGCTTCCCATGGGCTTTCCAGGGAAGCCCTGGCATTCCATTCCGACAGAGAAGATACGTAACAGTTACTTATCGCATGACTGAGTTGACCTCCCTCTTCGTGTCAAGTGATGTGGAGCTCCCGCCATCCTGTGCACAGTCATATGGCAGTATCCCAGAACACCGTTTGCTGCTTAGAATAGGGTGGAGGGCTGTACTTCTTTGCCCCAGCGTTCTTCTTCCAGCTGGGCAGGATAGGCATACTATCCTGTTTGCAAAGCCCCTTTTCCGTTTTCTGTCTAGCTTTTATTTCCTTGCACAAGCAACGCTTTTTCTCAATCATCTCAAGCATTGTATGGTCTCCATGAAACCACTGCATGCATGCCACCTAGCAAAAAAGAAAGAGTGAATACAGAAGCAAAAAATGGAATGAAAGCAATCTCTTTTTTTTCTTTTTTGCGCTGTGCTAGTAGTCGTTTCGAAAAATGTCCGCTGTTTCTATATCTTTGTAATTCTTGCAAAGCAAAATTAAAGTATGGGAACTATAAATTAATTTTGTACTCCAGTAAACTTTGTGACATAATCAAACAATTATTTGGACAAGAATATTTTTCCAATATGTTTCAGGAGCTCACAATATGGAAATTACCCTTTCTTTTTTTTTAAAGCAATTTGCCTAGTATTACCTATTACTTTTATGTCAACTCCATTGCCCTGTAGGTCCCAATGTGTCTAAGTTCAGTTATCAGAACTGCTTTTCAGTGATATCGAAGATGAATGTCATATGTTTTGAAGAATTTAAAGACCATTTTTGTTCTTGAAATAAAACTTTCATTTGTTTATAAAAAGCATATGAAATTAAGACTTTTCATAATTCTTCTACCAAAATGATGTTAGCATGCATCTAATGCTTGGAATTTAAATGTTTAAAGAAATTTTTTGCAAAGATATTTTTCTATAGTTTTTGATGCTTCAGCAACTGTCCGAGTCAGACTCCTTGGCCTGTGTCATCATACTGACCCAGGGCCCAATAAGTTCTAACACTTTAGAGAAACAGATTCTTCAGGTCAGTTATGGACCAGGAGATGATTCAGAGCTGACTTTACATTGACACACATACACATATTTCTGGACAGATGAATGCTGATCCCAGGTATTTGTGGTCATGTCCCTTAATAACTGTTCTTTAGAATAGAACTACTGAGTCGAGTTTGTCACACAAGTACAGCTATATGATTGGGCCACAAACCAAGCCTGAGGAAGCTTTCATTTAATTGTCTAAGCAAATCTATTTTTTGACTTTAAGGGTTAAAATAGCTCAATTGGAGTCATTGAATTAGGTGCTACAATTTTAGTATAAAAATCAGAGCAAATACTTACATAACATTTACACTGTACCAGATCCCATTCTAAGTACTTTGCATAGTTCAATTCATTCATTCCTCACAATGATCATGCTCTGAAATAAGTACTATTTATTAACCCATAATGATGAGTAAAATGAGATTTAGAGAGATTTAGTAACTTACTTAAGCTTACAGAGCCAGCAAATGGCAGAGTCTGGGTTGGATCCCAAGAATTCATTTCTTACACTGTGCTTTTAACAATTATTCTATACTGACTTTCATTGTATATGTAGAAGTGGAAAGGATTGAGAAGATACATTAGTACAACACCCTTAATATACAGATGAGGAAGCTAAAACTTCAAGAAATTACATATGTTTCCTAAAGCTAGGCAGGTAAGTTTCTGTTGTGAACAAGGCAAGATTGAAATTCTCATGATCCCTAATCCTTTATGGAGTGGGCAGGGTCTAGAGCTAGAAGACAAGAATTCAAAGCCTGGATGTGTCAGATTTCTCCCAGTCACTGCACTTCTTGGTTTCTTTATCTGAATAACTGAATTGGTAATATTTCAATTTCAGAAGTTAGTATAAGGATTACATTGGATAATGAACGTGAAGTCATTTTTCAAAACACTAAACCACTGCCCAACTATTATTATTGTAATACTGACAAATACCTAGGAGATTTCCATACCTGCTCTCTGTCACACAAGTGCAAAAAGCTCTGTATATGTTATATTAAGTCCTCCCAGCCACCCTGAAAGCTTGGAAAGCTACACAGTACAAGTGTGAAAGCAGAAACAGGAGCAAGGTCACAGCTTACTACCTGTAACAGAGACCTCTCTCAAACTCAGATCTGCCTGATTCCAAAGTGAATATTCTTCCTACTACATATTCTGATCATTAGAAATTGTAATAATAGATATTGTCATAGTTACTACCATTTCCAGATGCTGCTCAAGAAATGCAAATATATTTATGGCTTTATGAGGGGATAAATAGTGTGTATCAAATAAATCCAAATCAGTGGCTTGGACTTGGAGTCCAGAAGATGGCACTCTTAGATTAATATCTTATATGTGCCTAACTTGATATATTTAAAGTTCTTGAAAAAAAATGAGCTTTGTTTAATGGCCATGGGTGTTTGCTTTTTAAATGAAATTCTAGATATTTGTTAAATTATTCTAACCAATGGGCTTTTGTCCCAACAGAACATGGCCAAAGTGGCTCAGAAATTTTTCAAAAGATTTCTAATATTTTATAACATGATAATCCATGCAATAAAAATACAGTAAGTCTATTTTGGTGGAAATACAAGCAAAATTTATTGAGCGACTATAAACTCTTAAAGTGGATTTATAACATAGAATTCTCAGAGGGCTGGCCCCAAATTTTATCCATCAGTAGCCCCAGCATGCAGAACAGAGTCATTTAGCTTTTGATAAAAGTTTTATGAATGAATAGAAGCCACCATCAATGAACAGTTGTTGTTAACTCTTAGAAAGCTCACCAGATCATTTTCTTCTTAGTAAAATCTCACTGGAGTTTACACATTCCAACAAAATTGCAAAACTTGCAGGCTTCTTTCAGATAAGATATTTACAGCATCACTTCGATATTTGCATTGTATTTACTTTTCCACACAAACCTAAAATCATTTGTTACTTAATTTTCTTTTATATTTAAGAGTGAGAATTAGTACATGTCAATGCAAAATAATAATTCTGCTAGATTGCTCTAACAACAGTATCTCCAATATATTTCATAGTAGTCATTACATTTCAGGTATGTATAGCTGCATTACTGTAAGTGCATATTTTCTTTCAATTAGAAGTTTGTACTATATAAGTATGTCAATTTAAGAATAATCTATTCTTCAAAAAATCTAAAAAATAAAAGTTTAAGAACAAAGAGTTATAAAGTATAACTTCCATATTCTTTACATTTTTATTTTAAAATAGTTAAATGTCCACTTGATTGATATAATGGTTTTAAATAGTAATAGAAGAAAATCAACTCCTTTTTTCAGAATGCTGAAATATTAAACTATTTTCTTTTGGTGGTCAATACAAATTCTGTGAGAAAACATTGGTCAGTACATGAATGACAGCTAGGTATTCAAAGATAATTTAAATGTAGATTATTAGAAAATAACCAATTCTAAATTTTTTAATTTCAATATTTTAATAAATCTGTTGAAGAGTGCTATAGAATCATCTCATATTAAGCTGTTATTGAACATTTTTTTCTCATTTGAGATACCCAAAGAAGTTATTTCTATATTAAGATGAGATTAATGCTTTTTGAATGTGATTCATTTTGGGGAAGACAAATCTACTTCCCACGTTTACTTTTATATAGCCTGTGGTTTTCAATATTTCTTTCTGGAGGGTGCATGCTTTTTTTTAATTCCCAAAATTAATCTCCAACATTACCAGCTATGGCCATTTAGATGGCAGAATCTCTCTCCCTAAAACAAGTCTAAAAATTACATTTCACTCTGATAGTAAGATGTGCTTCAATTTATTAGTTTGTACATAACAAATAGGATATTAAGCAATTATATGAAGCATGTTAAGAATACTACCCATAAATATTTCATGACTTTCCTGTGGTTTTGTTTTGTTTTGTTTTATCACCAAATTCTTCAAAGCTTTTTAAAATTTAGCTATAAAATTCCATTTCACCTCACCCTGGAGTTAAAAGAATTCTGGGATTGATTTACAGTAAGCATGCATTGAGAGACAATGGGAAGACAATTGCTCAATTGATATGAATACAGTTACATCTGTTGGACAAGATTTTCGTATTAACAAGATTCATCAGAGGTGATACTCTTGGCTAAAAGTTGATGGGGATAAAATCAAGTGAAGCTCTTCCTCAAGGAGGTAAAACATAAATCCCCATCCCTTACGTGCAGGCTACACGCAGTGACTTCTTTCCAGAGAGTACAGTATGGAAAGGGGGAAGAGAGTAACTTAACAGTGGATAGCCCAGCAAACACTACATACATCACACCAGGTGATTGATGGTATAAGTGATGTCGATCATATGGGCCCTGAATACAATATGATGAGAAAGGCAAACTGCCTCTGTGTTCCTCCTCCCCCAAATCCATAATCTCAAACTAACCACGAGAAAAACACTAGACAAACCCAAATTGAGAAATACTCTACAAAATATCAGTCCAGAAATCTTCAAAACTGTCAAGATCATCCAAAATAAGGAAAGTCTGAGAAACCATCACAGTCTAGTGAAAGCAAATGAGACATTGTAACTGAAATTGACTAATGTGGTATCCCGGAAGGGATCCTGAAACTGATAGATAAAAACTAAGAAAATCCAAATAATGAATGAACTTTAAAAATACTGTTTCAATATTGACTCGTTGGTTGTGACAAATGCACCATAGCAATGAAAGATACTAACAAAAGGGGTAACTTGGTATGGGGTATACAGGAACACTCTGTGCATTCTTCGCAGCCTTTCTGTAAATTCAAAACTATTCTAAAGTTCAAAAATATATTTTAAAAAATTATCAGAAGAGACCACATTCTTTCCAAANTAACTTGGTATGGGGTATACAGGAACACTCTGTGCATTCTTCGCAGCCTTTCTATTCTAAAGTTCAAAAATATATTTTAAAAAATTATCAGAAGAGACCACATTCTTTCCAAATGCTAATTGTAACTTGTTTTTCAGTCTTAGATGGAATCAACATGGTATAATAGAAAGAGTTCAAGGACTTGATTGGGATCTTCATTGTTACATGACATTGAAAATTCATGTATGTCTTTGAACTTGTATGCACTTCCTCTATACATTGTATATATAGTGGTACATAATTCATATACACATAGTATATATATACATATATATGCATATACCTCATATATTTTATGTATATTGTATATACTTTATGTATACATTATGTGTTTTGTTACATATGTCATACTTCACATGGTTGTAGAAGGCAGTGAACTAAATAAAGTTGGTAAATGGATTGGAAAATTGCAAAGCCCTAGACACAGCTAATGATCTTAATTACTAATCCTTCAATACATGAAGAATAACATAAATGTCAAGGAGTCTTTAATGTACCTCAATCATTATTTTCTCTAGGAAATAAACTAAGTACTTCCTGATACTGACTATATTTTATCCAAAGAACAAAGGAACAGTCATATTGTTCAGTAATATATCTCCATACAATTTTTTTAAATATTCAATTGCCAAAATATATAAACCATAAAGAGATAAAAATATTCTAAAATAAGCACCTCAACACTAGCATTTCAACACTAAAAATGATACCAGAATAAAATTGATACACGCAGGCATATCTCTATCCATTTGATTTTGTGCCTCATGAGTTAGCATGTAAAAAAATAATAATAACTGGGCGCCTGGGTGGCTCAGTGGGTTAAAGCCGCTGCTTTCGGCTCAGGTCATGATCCCAGGGTCCTGGGATAGAAGGCAGTGAACTAAATAAAGTTGGTAAATGGATTGGAAAATTGCAAAGCCCTAGACACAGCTAATGATCTTAATTACTAATCCTTCAATACATGAAGAATAACATAAATGTCAAGGAGTCTTTAATGTACCTCAATCATTATTTAATAATAATTTACCAAAGACTTAGAGGACACAGCAATGTCGAGCAAGTGCCTTGTTGGTCTCAGAATTAAATTTAACTGTTGTGAATAAAGTTTAATCTCTTAAACAATAGACCTAACGCCAATACTAATTTTCAGATGCTCTGAGGGTGGCGGTGGGGGGTGGGGAATCAGTTCCATGCTGCTCTCTCTGTGACAATTTCTCCACCCCTATAACCCACATTATGAGAAATCATTTCCAAATTTCTTTGAATTTTCTCTTCACCCTGCAGAAAATTTCTCCAGGAGAGCATGGGTAGTATTAGTGGGGCAACATGGAAGAGCAGGCCTGAAGGCTGGCTGGTGAGATTCGAGAAAGGACAGCTAATTCTTCAGGAATTATGGGGGATAGTGAGTTCCCTCTGCCTGCACAGTCCCCATCCTTAGGTGTCATGAGGTCAGCCAGAGATGTTAGTGAACCTAACATTGAAACTCTTTTTCCTCTCCCAGGTAGTTGGCAGAGAGATTTATACTTTAGTAACAAAACATACATAAACAATAAACATGTCAGTAACTGCGGCTTTTTTATATGTATCTTCAGGATAATGGACAGGTGTTGGCAAAATACAACCCACTTCCCAAATACAGCCTACGGCCTGTTTTTGTACAGCCCATGAGCAAGAATTTTTGTTTTACGTTTTTAAGTAGTGGGGGAAAAAATACTATTTTGTGATACATGAAAATTGTATGAAATTCAAATGTCAGTGTATACAAAGTTTAAGTGGCACAAAGACACGACTATTTGAGGACCTATTGTCTATGATTGCTTTCATGTTATAGAATTACATAGTTGGGACAGAGATCACACATCCCACAAAGCTTAAAATATTTACTGTCTGCCCCTTTACAGAAAAAGTTTGCTAATCTGCTATGTAAATGGCCAGTTAACCCTTGAATTAGGTATATTTCGGAACTGTCTAATAAAAGGCCAAAAAGGATACTATTAATATTGATGTTATAAAAAGGGCTATAAAACTAGCCAAGAGCATTGATTCATATGGGCTCACATATTTTTCATATCAAGTTTGGCCCATTAGATTTGAAATCAGCTCTGACAATTAAATTAGTTTAAAGGAATTCTTTGAGCATGTCAACTACACATTTTACAATTTCATCATTAGAAGGAATAAAAAGAATGTTGGAATTAAATAAAGTGGATTATCTGGTGTATATTCTCTAGGTAAGAGATTTAATGTAAGGTCAACCTCTTGTTTTATTAGCCTTGAAATAGTCATTTGCTTGACTATGATGTGTTATGGTAGGGATTCGACTTCAATATAAAAGTTGTTTTGAGAACATTAAAAAATAATTCTAGTGAATTAAATTTGTTTTCTTCTTCTCCAAATATATTTTGGGAAGGATTAAGCTTTACATAGGATAGGCACAACATAGGTCCTCAATCAACATTCTGAAAGTGATATAACACAGAGAAGGAGGGTTACAATTACCTTCACTTGTTAGCAAATTCACTAATAAAGCTGCTTTATTACTTATCAAGTAACAAGTGATTAAATCCATGTTACTGAATGCTTACACAGAAAACAAAAACTCTGTCTTTTTCTTTTTTTTAAGATTATTTATTTACTTATTTATTTATTTGAGAGAGAGAGATCAAGAATGAGAGTGATAGAAAGGAAGAGCAGAGGGAGAGGGTCAAGCAGACTCCCCACTGAGTATAAAGCCTGAGGTGGAGATTGATCCCAAGACCTTAAGATCAAGTCCTGAGTCAAAATCAAGAGCCAGACCCTTAACCGACTGAGCCACCCAGGCGCCCCGCCCTGTCTTTTTCTTTGAATGAGTAAGTTTTGCTCCATGTATCTGTTATAAAATAGTTGATATTTTGAAAGCATACAGAGGTGATCCAACATCATAGTATTTTCTATGCTCAGTGTTTAAAAGGTACAGTCAAATAATCCATATGGCATTATAATTACTTATAAGCACTATTCATTCAACTTTGAAAAGTATAAATTCAAGGTCAGGAAGATGATTCTACACTAATTGATTTTTTTTCCTTTTTTTTAAAATTAAGGCCAAAGTGAAGCCATTTGTACAAATAATATAAGCATGCAATACCAAAAAAAAAACAAAAACAAAAAACAAAAAAACAAAAAAAGTATGCAGTGCCAAAAAAAGTGTACAATGCAAAAAAAGATAAGTGTGCAATACCAAAAAAATATATAATATGTATGCCATATAAAAAAATGGAGAATCTAAATATGCAATACAAAACATAAAAAACGTGCAATACCAAAAAAAGTGGACACTTTTCAATTTCATGGGCCTGGATTTGATCCCAAGCCATTTAATCTCACTTTGGTGGTGTTGCCCAAGTTAGTTATTTTGTTTTCTTGCCTGAGATATTATGGGAATTAAATATTCTTCATGTTATGTTTTAATGATACCATATGAAACAATATCTTTGGTATATTTTGAGCTTTTTTGATAGTTTTTTGCATGTATTTTTTTCCATCTTTAATTCTGATTTATTGATTGGGTGCTTTTTAAAATATTCTCTTGTACTCCTCTCTCATTCATCAAAAATGTTGACTCAGAACCTGTGCTATATGAAAGAATTATTAGACAAGTTAATGCCTGAGGCATGTACTAGAACTGTAGATTTTATTTCATGTGCCTAAAGTCCACTTTAAAATATAAATATATTGATAAATGAGAGTGACATCTTGATTTCAGAGCTGCTTTTGAATGCAGCATCATGGGCATACATTAACTCCACCTTCTTTTCCTAGATCTAAAAATCCCTCTTCATGTATAATCTCTGATCAACTACTAGGCATATAAGAAACATCATATGTTGGTATTTCAAGCCATAGAAGCTATTTGTTTTTACATATTTGTGCTTGTTTACATGGCCAATTATGTAAAATTCACTAATCAAAAAGATGTGAAAATTAGAAGTTAATAAGCCTTACAGTTCCATGGCTTTAAAGACAAAAATAGAGATTTAAGTTACTGTAGATTGCTCATTTTCTCTGCCTGCAAAATGAGGGCAACAACCAACTCTTCAGTTTGATAGCAATGTCCTTTAATCAAGACCAAGTCACAGGTCATATCCAAGGACAGAGTTTGATTTTAACCACCGTGCTACACAGTGACAAATGCAACTGATCCCAAGCCCCTCTAATATACTGTGCCTCTTTCTCAAATAATAACAATTCTATTTTTGTGTGTGTTTGATTTCCTGTTTTCTTAAGAGACAGTATAAGACAGATGAAATGGATAACATGACCTGATTTTACCACTTATTTGTTGTGAGATGAGGGACAAGTCACTGAACCTTTCTGAGGCCTTTTTTCTTTATCTGGGAAATGAAAATATTAAGATCTCAAATTTGTTAGGAGAAATGCAGGTAATAACTTAGCATCTATGACAGAGTGGACACAAAAATATAAGCTCCTAGGGTGCATGGGTGGCTCAGTCAGTTAAATGACCAACTCTTGATTTCGGCTCAGGTCATGATCCCAGGCTCCTGGGATGTAGCCTGTGTTGGGCTCCACACTCACCAGGGAGTCTGTTTCTCTCCCTTTCTCTGCCTCTCCCCCCCCCCCCCCCT